>SNQJ01S0038192.1:11718-24198 GCA_010110895.2 Picea sitchensis | reverse complement strand
CTTGGTCATCACAACCAGAGAAGCCCCTTCAAGTATATGTTAAACACTGGCATGTAATCATTCCCTCTGAATACCACTTGCATCTCCCAGTCACACCCTCTGACATTCACCTTTAGGGTCCCTACATCCGGCTCTGCAGTAATTTCACCTCTACCATTTTGGTACTATTACTCGGTAACACTCTCTCCCACATGAGTTTTCCCATTCATAGTTCCCCTTGGTACTTTGACACTCATGCTTTTTTCATCACATAGGGATGGGAGTCTCGATAGTCTTATGCACTCCCAAGAATAAGACACATACTTCTTCTCATCATGTTTCTATCTATCCCAATAGACTCCTAGGTTATATCATCATGATTTTATTTGACTGCACCTCTGCAGCCTCATTAACCCTCCATTTCATCAACAATCAGTTTGCCCATATGTAGATTACCCTCCATTCATTTACCTCATATAGAAACCCACCCATGGGGCCCCCACCCTTCACCAGTTCTCCACACAACTTGTGCCCTCATAGGCCAAGCCATCTCACACTGGGGCACCTGTTTATGTATCTGTACACTCATCCCAAATTATTCTTTATTTATTTGGTAATTGTAAAAAGCCTTTGTTTCCAGCATTTACTTATCTTTTTGTCGTCACACTTGATGACCTTCTTTTTTTTGGAAACGCAACCCATGTCACCCTTGGTTGGGGAATCCACTCTCCTTTACTCATTCTAACATCGTTCATAAACCCCGAGTATCCCACAGTCCATGTACCCCTGATCTCTAAGTTTGTCCACTTTGTCACACCTCTGGCACAATTTAACCCCATGTCTAGTCGTCCCCCTGACACTAGATATAATTTTACAGTTTCTTCCAATAATCCTTCCAACATACCCCCAACCAAGGGTAGTCTTGAGTCTCAGCACATCGTGACTTTTTCCATGTTCCCCATTTGTTCTTGATCTTATCTTCCTAGATTTCATGAATCCCTTTACTTCTTGGATTCGTGTCTCCCTTTATGTCGACATCAACACAGTTTCTAGAAGGGCGACAGTACCTTGAGTCTCATTAACTTTACAATGAAGAGTCTCAGATGGCACAGAGAGAACCATCATTGCTCTATAATGTCGTTGACCCCCATAAAATTTGAATTCAACAAATTATCATGTTGCGGTGGGTCTTCCTATGTGACTATTGCAGTTGTTTTATACCAGCCAAAGACCTCTAAATTTGTTAGGCGATCAATGCCTACGAGTCATCGACACTTCTTACAGGCACCCTTGCCTCTTTTCAGAGTATGTTCACCATCAAAATTGTTATTTGTCATTATCAAACCACCCTAGAGGGCGTTGTAGTTATCTACATCAGCATACAAATTCATTCATTGTCTTACATTTTGAGTTACATGACACGAGTATGGGGCATGCCCACTTCATTTGTATATAGATTTTCTTTTTTCTCCCTAGAGAAATATTTGGGTCCCACAGTTTCCCCTCTCCCTTGATTTCTCTTGCAGTTCCTATCAGCACTCTTCATTACAATGTTACTCTCATTAGAAGAAACATTGATGTATTTCGGCTATACGTATGCTCCTAACCTCACACATCAGGGGGAATCTCTTATCACTAAAATTTTGTCCACAACAATGCACGCAAATGGTTATAGAAATAAAGCAATGCCAAACAACTATTAGTTCACCTGCAACACCAAATTTCATTTTCAAGAGGAAAAAACTATACAAATGGGAAAAAAATTGACATGCGCTAACTCACTAAAGGAAGCGCACGCACAGTGCGTGGGCCAAAGAATCCCATAGAAAACACAATGCACCATATGCATGACTGTGTACAAGAAAATCCATGCACTCCTGTGAATGGTGAATTTATGGTTCTTATCGACCCCTCAACCACTTATGGACCAACTCCCAACTTGATTTGACCTTTAGATCTGAGCTGAATCTGAATGGGAGGTTGGTCAAGGACCAAAGGGTGCCCTAAAGGGCCCCTTGTTCACACTAAGAACTAGTTGAATATTGCCTTAAAGAAATGTTATAAATGGAGACCATGGGTGCACTAAGAAATAAATATTTTTATAGTATTGTTATGTTGCCTCAATCCTCCCTTGATAATACTCTTTTCTCCTTGGAGCATTCTAGAAACATTCCAATAGGCCATTCCACTCACCTCTTGAGGGAATAGGCATTGATTTCTTCATCATTTGCTTTCTTTTCTACCATTGTAAGAAGATCTCTCCATTAGGGAACTCAAGATCCCTCCCAAGGAGGAAGAGGGGACTCATAAGTCCTCATTTCTCTATGGTGTTTTGGCAACTCATATAGTTATCCATTGGTGGCATAATCTTGGTCATTGGTTTTTTGTTTATGGTCTAAGAGTTTCTTATGCATTCTAGTTTTATTTTCTTAGTTGTTTTTAGTTTGTTTACCTATTTATTTCATGTGCTTGGTTTTTTTAACTCATGCACTAACCTTTGTCTTGTCTAGCAGGCCCAACTAGGCATGTAAGTGCCCTTGTTTTTCTCACCCAAGTGACGAAACAGACACAACAGATTCTGTTATCAATGAAATTTTGTCCGTAGCAGTGCACACATATGGTTACAGAAATACAGCAATGCCAAAAAACTATTAATTCACCTATAGCACCAAAATGAATTTCCAAGAGGCAAAAACTCTACAATTGGGCAAAAATTGACATGCGCTAACTCACTAAAGGAAGCGTGCGCACAGTGCGCAAGCCAAAGAAGCCCGTATAGCGCACAATGCGCAACTATGTATGAGAAAATCCACACACTCCTTTGAATGACACATTTATGTTTCTTTTCGACCCCTCAACCACTTATGGACCAACTCCCAACTTGATTTGACCTTCAGATCTGAGTTGAATCCGAATGGGGGGATGGTCAAGGACCAAAGGGTCCCTTTTTCACACTAAGAACAAGTTGAATATTTCCTTGAATAAATGCAATAAATGGAGTCCATGGGTGCACTAAGAAATCAAGATTTTCATAGTATTGTTATGCTACCTCAATCCTCCCTTGAGAATCCTCTTTTCTCCTTGGAGAATTCTAGCAACATTCCAATAGGCCATTCCACTCACCTCTTGAGGGAATAGGCATTGATTTCTTCATCATTTTCTTTCTTTTCTACCATTGTAAGAAGANTGCTACCTCAATCCTCCCTTGAGAATCCTCTTTTCTCCTTGGAGAATTCTAGCAACATTCCAATAGGCCATTCCACTCACCTCTTGAGGGAATAGGCATTGATTTCTTCATCATTTTCTTTCTTTTCTACCATTGTAAGAAGAGCTCTCCATTAGGGAACTCAAGAGCCCTCCTAATGAGGAAGAGGGGACTCATAAGTCCTCATTTCTCTATGGTGTTTTGCCAACTAATATAGTTATCCATTGGTGCATAATCTTGGTCATTGGTTTTTTGTTTATGGTTCTAAAAGTTTCTTATGCATTCTAGTTTTATTTTCTTAGTTGTTTTTAGTTTGTTTACCTTTTTATTTCATGTTGTTGGTTTGTTTAACTCATGCACTAACCTTTGTCTTGTCTAGCAAGCCCAACTAGGCATGCAAGTGCCCTTGTTTTTCTCACCCAAGTGACGAAATGGACACAACACCGGTGTCGTAAGATTTAGTTGGGACCCCCCTCTAACACAGGGGATAAACACAAGGTCGCGTGAGGAAATGCACAGGAGATAACCCCTCCAAAGTTGGACTAAACATAGTGGGGATTGTATATTGAGGGTCTTTCTCGAGAACAATACTGATTGCATTTGCCTACGAAGCTTCGTGGACCTCGAATCCGTTCGATATCCTCATTTGTCTTCCAAACCAATTGCTTTTGATACCCTTGAGGGGATTCAGACTTGTTATCCTTCTCATTACGATATTCCCGACTGTCGACTGTACCCACCTGGTAATTGATTGCGAGTTGGCAACCTAGTTCCCCATATTTTACGGACTTACACAGGTGACTGCGGGAGTATACTGCAATACCTAGGCATGACGTTGGATCATGCTTCACAGATTATACCTAGAGGGTTCTTCTGTGTTTGAGTTGCACTTACACCGGTTAGTTTCTCTAGTGTTGATTGGCGTAACCATCCTTCCCACTCGTTAGTCGACTGCTTGATTTATCTTTAGGAAACATTTTAGTGTGTGATTTGTGTTGTACGTTAGTCAAGCCTTACTATATCATTTGATCATTTCAAAAAGTGGAATATCAACAACTCTGTCGGTCACAAAGGCTTCAGGGCCTGTCGTTAGTTACTTTGGAGACACTTTCGCCATCATTGATTTGAAGACTTGATAAATAAGGGTTGTTTGAAGCGATCAAGTCGTAGAAAACTATGCTCGAGCCTATTCTAAGCGACGACTTTTTGGCTCCAAAGGAATCCACCATTTCTAACCTTGAAACTGAGGGTTCCAAGCCAACCAATCCTCTGATTACTGAATTATCAACGTCGATCTTGATTCAAATTTTCCCTCCCGAGGTGACATCTTCTGAGCACCAGCTATTTCCACGAGAGGCAATGGAATCGAATGTTGCTACTTTGTCTGGGAGTCCCCGTACTACTGTTACGACTAATACTGCAGGGGGCATCCTACCTCCTCTCCCACCTTCACTAGTCAGGACCATAGTTGTCCCGACTAACACAACTTCGGGTAGTGGTCCAATACCTTTAATGGATTCAACCACTGTTCCATTAACTTAGAGTGCGACAAGCTCTCCCTTCTCATATGGGATGCCCAGCTTTGATACAAGCTCGATTCTTACTTATTCTACCTTACATACCATGGGTCTGGGGGCAGGGAGCTAAAACTCTCCCTTGCAAGGGTCAATCACGGGAACTATTGTCCCTTTTAATGTTATCCCTTACGGTGGGGGTCATATACCTCCTCCATCCCCTTCACTCGACAGTTCTTTTCAGTAGCCAATCGTGATGATGTTAATTATAGCTTTTTTGGTGGAGGAAGTTTATGACCTTCGTCTTATACAACACTGATGGGATCTATGTCATTCTCTTTGTTTGGTTCATTTGGGAACAACGCTTTCTCTTTGGCTACTTTCTCTACTGGGGGCAACCCCAGCTTTGGTCAACAGAACCCGCTACAAAGTATTATTCCTTCACAGGGAATGACTAGAGTTTACTCCACACATGGTCTTTGGAATCCTTGGCAGGGCTCAGTTCCCTTCCATACTCAATGGAACCCCGGGCAAGGCTTTGTACCCATTCCCGTCGGATCCGCTGGGGGTATCCCCTTCCAAGGTCCTTGGAACACAATGCAGGGAGAAATCCCTACATAGGATATGTCGTCCAATTTCAGGAGTCAGTCAATGATGTCCCAATAGATGTAGTTTCCCTTTGTTGTTCAAGTCCATGGTTTCTACCAAAACCATGGCTAGAAGTCCAAATTTTCCTGGCAACCTGGTGCCAGTCAAAATCTAGGGCCCTCTTTTCTTGTAAATAATTCACAACCGAAACTACCGTTTATGGAAAATCTACATCTGCCAGACTTGTCAATATTGTTGAATGACTCAATTTGTCACAATTCGTTTTGGCCCCCCATGCTGAATAATTTTCCTTCGGTTATTCTGAAATTTGAGGGCAAGACTGGCGAAGATCGAGGTGATCATGTGACGACCTTTCACTTATGGTTCTCGTCAAACTCGTTGAAGTACGACTCTATCCAGTTGCAAATTTTTCAACACACTCTTATAAGGGGTGTTGTGAACTGGTATATTGAGCTCGATGGATCGAGGTACTCTTACTTTAAGGACTTGGCGATGGTATTCTTGAACCATTTCCAGTTACCTATGAGATATGATGCCTACACTGAATTGTTGGCCAACTTTGAGAAAACCAAGGCAAACCTTATCTCTGATCACATCTGAGAATGGCGACGAAGAAAGAGCTTGATTAAGGTCAAGGTCCCTCTTGCTTTCTTGCTAGAGTGGTTCTTGAAGTCTTTGGTTCCCTGCATATCCAAGGACGTAGCGACTTTCGGGGTGTTTTCAGAAGAGGAGGCTATTATTAGAGCCCATCAACTTGAATTGATCTACTCTCAGTCTGGCATGCTCTAGGAGATCTTGCTAGATGTGCCACGGTCTACTCTCGATAAGGCCAAGAAAAAGTATGGGCCACATGATGATGGAATTTTGGTCTCAGCACAAATAAATTACATGGATTTGTTATCGAATCAGTTGCAACAATTGTCAATACAACAAATTGTGGCCAACCAGACTCTGAGTTCAGTTATTCCCCCTACCTAGATGTCAGATGTACATAGTGCACAGTCAACAAATCCCAAAGTCAATCAGTAGACCAAGGGAAAGAAGAAAAAACGAAATAAGAAGGGTAAAGGGGATACAAAGGCTACCAACAATGTTGGCAGGGGGAAACAGAGAACAAGAAGTCGAAGTATCTGTGTAATCTTTACACAGAAGACCACCCGACTCACCTGTGCCCTCATCTTGTAGAAGCCCAGAAGTTATTAGTGTAGCAAAATCTTGTTTTGTTGATGAACCCTTTTCCACAAGGGAAAAATATGGCTTAGGCTTCCGCATCAACAAGAGTGTCAGGGGGTAGTCAAGGCCCCCCACACCTACCAATAAAAACGCGTCCACAAATATTTACATGATGGACGTCGATGCTCATTTATCAACCAATACTCGTGAATACGGAATGTTGGAATCTGCCAAGAAGGGAAAGTAAGCCACTAACCCATTGACTCCTCTCCAAATTGAGAAGGTGGTGGGTGAAACAATGACTCGCATTCCTAAAGGTGCGTTTAAGAAGGCTTCCCAGAATCTAAACATGAGGGATGCTCAGAAATAATCCATTGTAGAAGATCTAGCACAGACACCTTGTGTGAGGTCTGCTCTGGAAGTCCTCCAGAGTTTCACCTCACAGAGGAAAGTTTTGTTGTTCACCTTGGGAGTGGCAGAGACTAGTAACCGAGGAGTGATCGTTTTCAATCCAACTGACTTAAAACCTCATCTTCCTCACCACGTCACCTTTCAGATAGTAGTGGCTTATACCAAGAATTATTTTACGTAGAACATTTTCCGTACAGTGGTTGATGAGGGTGCATCGAATTGCATGATTTAGTTGGCATGTTGGAAGGCCAATGGCCAACCTAAGTTGTCTTTTTCACCTATGTTGCTTACTTATTTTGACGGTCGATCATTTAGACCACACAGAATAATTCCTTCCTTTCCCGTGTAGTTAGCGGATAAAACTATGTTTGTGAAAGTTGAAGTGATCGATGCACCTCTCGACTACAACCTATTGTTAGGAATAAGTTGGACTTATGAGATGCACGCGGTGGTTGCTACGATTTTTCAGGTATTGTACTTTCTGTACGAGGGTCAAATTGTGACCATCAACCAACTATCCTTCTCTCATCCTCACCCTTCATCAAAGGCTTCCATAGTCCTGATGATTAATAATCTGCAACCTGGAACTGTCAACTTCGGTGTCAATTTGTTTCCATCATTGATGGCAACCTTTGATTACCCACCGCCTTCTAGCAATGTAAAGCTTATATCAGTTGTTCCCGACCAGTCGAGGGCTACAGTTTTTCAAGTGTTGTATTTTCGAATGAGCTACTTTAGTGACCCATGGAATTTACCTTCCCCATTGGCCTGGATGGAAGGTATAGGGAATCGTGGCATGGACATGCCCTTATCTATGGTTGAGGTTCCATACAGCATTGTCCAGCAAACTTCAACCAACCCCGATTAAGCTCCCTCACAGGAGTTAGATCTAGTTCTCGAGCCTATTTGGGCTCAGGATTCTCTTGCCACTCAAGATCCTTTATACCTGGTCTTTCTCTCTAATGAGGCAGTTCTCGATTCAATGAATGGTCCCGAAAGACCTTGGGATTATATACATCATAGGTCTTATTTCCTGTCCAATCTTAAGAGAATAGAGGCAGGAGAATTTGTTTTGACTATGAATGGAGATAATCCTTGTTCCATCAATCCTTTGTCTACGCACGAAGTTTATGCCGAGGGTAACATGGAAAGCATTGCTACAATGATTCCAATTGATATCTCCAAAACCCCTGGCGTCATGGAGAATGTTTTCGTCGGAGAAGATTGCTCCTCTGAAGAGATTCGAACTTACACCAAGTTATTCAAAGAGTTTTGCGACATTTTTCCCTTGTCTTACAAGGAAATTCCAGGCATCGACCCACGAATTTTCGATCATGAAATCACGACTTATTATGATGTCAAAATGGTCTAACAGAAGCTTCATCCGATCAATCCTTGAAAAGTGGCAGCAATCAAGGTAGAAGTAGAAAAAAATCTCAAAGTCGGTTTTATCTACCCCGTACAATTGACAGAATGGGTGTCGAATCTAGTTTCGGTCAACAAAAAACAAGGCATGATTCACGTTTGTATGGACTTCCATGATTTGAATAAGGCATGCCCGAAAGACAGTTTCCCTACCTCGTTTATCAATCATATTGTCGATGAATGTGCAGGCTATGAATGTTTTTCATTCATGGACGGTTTTTGGGATACAATCAGATTCAAATCAAACCCGAGGACCAACATAAAACGGATTGTATTTGTCCTTGGGGTACATTCGCGTATCGTAATATTCCTTTTGGCCTAAAGAAAGTTGGAGACACCTTTCAACAAACCATGTCGTTCACTTTTCATGACCTCAAACACATAGTCAAGGCATACCTTGATGATATAGCATCACATTCTCGTAAGAGATTTGATCATCCTGCCCATCTATGACTAATCTTTGAGAGATGTCACTACTATCGGATTTGCTTTAATCCTAACAAGTGTAGTTTTTGTGTGACGTCAAGGTCGTCTTCTAGGTTTCATTGTATCGACAATTATCCAGGTGGATATTGGTGGCCACCTGCCTATTCCACTTGGACCCACACCATTGTTTCTTTCATTTTTTTAGTTTCCTTAATTGTAGCACAATTTACTATTTTTAGCAGTTTTTTGGGTCCTAAACTTCTGGAGTCGTTTTGAGGCCCTAAACAACGTTTTTTGGCATCAAATGCTCTAACTTATAAGATTTAATTTTGGACTCGATATTCGCAGTGAGAAGTGTATTCCTTGGATATATCTTTCTAACGATGTATCATGTGCGTCAAACGGAGATAGTATGCCCAAGTTACAACCCCAAGAAATTGATGTACCAATTTACTCCGACGGGGCCCATATTTTGGCGTTTCATCTCCTAGGGTTAGGTTTTTGGATGTTTAGGGTTTTCCATTGTTTCTAAATAATATATAGGCCTTTGAGCCTCATTGTAACATAGATTTCAAAGACCAGTAGCCACCACATCTCTTCTCAGAGATAAGCTACCAGCACCCTAGCTATTTTATTTCCATTCTGCCTGTAAGCATATTTCACTAATTTGTTGTTAATGAAATGAAGTTTTATTTCCATTGCATCTCTACATTTATGGGTATTTTTGTATTTCATTGTGTTCCTGCATAAATGTGGATCTGTGGTATCAGAGGAGTCTACTCTTTCTCGATCCTTCTTTGCATGTCCCCAACGAGGTCGGGGTATAAGGAGTTAGAGCTCGATCTGGTTGAACCATTGCAAGATATGCCTCGTAAACCTCGATGGTCGCCCATGGGGGAAGAAAATAAAGATGAGGGAGAAGGAGATCCTATCAAATTATTTCTTGAGGAGGCCCTCAAGAAACAAAGGAACATGATGATGGACAACTTTTCCCAAATCCTTCAACGACTGACCACTGGCAACGCATCTACATCCAGTAGCCACACTGGAGGCGCCACTCCTTTTAAGGTACAAGTAAACTTTGACATTCTCATATTTGAGGGACAAATAGATGTAGATGTTGTAGATAGATGGTTGAATCTGATAGAAGGATATTTCTCGGTTCATGACCTTTCTGACCGAGAAAGGATTATTTCTGCACTCCTTAAAGCCGACCCCCATGTCAAGGACTGGTGGGAAACCTAATGGGAGCAACAGAGTGAGGGGGAACCCTCTCTATTCTCGGTCATACCCACTTGAAATTCTTTCTGATATGCCATCAAGGAACAATATTATCCCATGGGGAGCTATGAGTACAAATACATACAATGGACTACATTGCGGTAGCAAAGGCACCAAGATGTGCATGAGCTAACGAATCTGTTTCATACCGTACACACAAAGTTGGGTATCAAATATTCGGAGAAACATTTGGTGTTAAAGTACCGTAGTTGTCTGCATAGATACATTTAGGAGGAAATGGAGTTCCTCGACATCTCCTCGCTTGGTGTGGCATACCGATATGCTACCAAGATTGAGCAGAAGTTCAAACAGAAGAAGCAAGACTTTGGGTCTGTGAATCAGAAGCAAGGGAAAGGTACCCGCAAGATGTCGAACAAAGGACCAAGCCAAGGTAGGGCATCCCAAGACAACCCACCAAAGCCACAAGAAAATAACAACACCACGAAGCCAAAAAAGGACACGGGGAAGTGATGTGAGTTCCATAAGAGCTCCACTCACAACACAAGTGAGTGTCGAGCTAAGCAGTCACTCGTAGTCGAGTTGAAGGCTTTTGAATCGGATACAGGCTCCGACTCTTAATCAGAACTCAACAAGGGGAATGGCAGGGGGAAGCAGGTTATTGATGCAAATCCCAATGCCACTTTTCCACCACGAATATCCAGAAGAAGGAACCAGAAGATCCAGAGGAGGTGGAGTGCCTCTTCCATTCCCATATGTGGGTAAAGGTTTCCTCATTCCAGTTCATTGTCGACAGTGGGAGCCAGAAGAACCTCATCTCAGTAGAGGTCATGAAACAACTGGGCTTGCCGACCACAACACACCCACAACCATACGCCATCGGGTGGTTGCACCAAGGACGGGACCTCCGCGTCAGCCAGCAATGTCGCCTTCCCTACAACATTAAGCCATTCAAGGATGAGGTATTATGTGACATTGCTCCTCTTGATGTTTCTGATGTATTATTAGGCCAACCATACTTGTGGAAGTGACATGTTTTGTATGAGTCTAGGCCTCGTGTTGTTATTATTACTTTGGGAAATAAGTTGTACAAGATACCGGAAATAGCATCGCCTACATCCATCTCTTTGGTTACTGCGAAACAATGCAGTAAGCTCATTTCCAACACCAGGAAATTTGTTTTCCTGATGATCCACCCTCGGGGAAAGAATAAGATTGTGGCCACGACCTCCAGACAGGGCCCCTCTACATGACAACAACAGATGGATAAGTTCATGGAGGAGTACGAGAACATATTCACCTCCCCCACAGGGGTGCCTCTACACTGCCAGGTCAAGCACCCCATCGATCTGACCCCAAGTGAATCACTACCCAATGGACCAATCTATCAGTGCTCTGTTCTAGAGAATGAAGAAATTAAGAGGCGGATTCAGGAGTTGTTGCAGAAAGGTCACATCCAGTCGAGTTCATCACCCTGTCGGATCTCGATCATGCTAGTGCAGAAGAAGGATGGGACTTGGAGACTCTGCATCGACTATCAGGCGTTGAACAAGATCACTATCTAGAATAGGTACCCAATCTCATGGATCGATGACCTTCTGGACCAACTCAAGGGGGTAAAATATTTCAGCAAGATTGACTTGAAGTTTGGGTATCACCAGGTACCAATCGAACCCTCTAATGTGTGGAAGCATGCCTTCGAATCCAAGGAGGGCCTTTTCGAATGGTTGGTCATGCCTTTCGGGTTGACGAATGCCCCTGCAACCTTCATGAGGCTAATGGATGACATATTGAAACCATTCACCTACTCATTTGTAGAGGTGTACTTGGATGACATTATGATATCTAGCCAGACTTGGGAAGAGCACCTCCACCACATCTGATAGGTCCTCCAAACACTGCGGCAACACAAGTTGTGTGCCAATTTGGAGAAGTGCACTTTTGGCATGACCTAGGTTCAGTATCTGGGATACATTATTGATGAGCGGGGGGTTCATGTGGATCTACCCAAGATCCAAGTCATTCGGGATTGGCCAACCCCAACCACCCTAATAGAGCTCTGCATATTTTTGGGTCTTGCCAATTTCTACTGTAGGTTCGTGTTGGTATTCTCTCATATCACTTGGTCCTTGAGTCAAGTCACCAAGGGAGGAGTGAAAGAAAAATTATTTTGGTCTGAATCTCAACAGAAGGCGTTCAAAGAGTTGAATCATCGCCTATGCTCTGCACTAGTGATCACATTACCAAACTTGCAACAACCATTTGAGATCGAGATAGATGTCTCTAACTATGATATTGGGACGGTCCTTACTAAAAAAGTGTATCCAGTGGCATATCATAGTGAGACACTTTCCGACATAGTCCATAAGTATCCCACTTATGACAAAGAGATGTATTTCATTGTGCAGGCTTGCCGATAATGGAAGCATTACATTTTGGGAAAGGAAATAGTCATCCACATAGACCACCGACCCTTGCAGTTCATACAGACACAAGGGA
>SNQJ01S0038192.1:0-11708 GCA_010110895.2 Picea sitchensis | reverse complement strand
ACAGACACAAGGGAAGTTGCAGAACGATCGCCATCAGAAGTGGTCCACATACCTACAACAGTTTCATTTGAACATTAAGTACAAGAAAGGAAGCACCAATAATGTTGCAGACTTCCTCAGTCGACCACCTATCATGGTGCTAACCACGGTGCTCAACTCTTGTGGGCACGAGACTTCTGATTGGCCACTTCTCTACAAAAGTGATCCAAAATTCAGCCACACATACAATACACTCTTGGAGGGTAAGCAAGTTCCTAATTTTCACCTACAGGATGCCCTGCTATGTCACCTGGGACACCTTTGTGTTCCTTCAAGCGAGCGTGATATATTATTTGGAAGGCACACTACAGTCGGGTCGTTGGACATTTCGGGGTCGAGAAAACCGTGGCAGTACTGCAAAAGTATTTCTATTGGTCGAAACTTCGACAGGATGTTGGGGAGTACATCAAGTCCTACAGTGCTTGCACCATTTCCAAATCAACCATCAAGAAGCAAGGCCTCTATACTCTTCTTACTACCCCTAGTCGACCTTGGGAATCCATCTCCATGGATTACATGTCAGGCCTTCCTTCTAGTAAGAATGGAAATGACTGCGTTTTTGTGGTCGTCGACAGATTCTCTAAGATGTCCATTATTATGTCCTGCAAGAACAATATCACAACATAATCCACTGCTAAACTCTTATTTGAACGAGTGTGGGTACACTTTGGGATTCCACAGTCTATCATCTTAGATTGGGACAACAGGTTCCTCAGTACATTTTGGTCCAGCCTCTGGTCGATGTTGGACACCAAGCTCACCAAGTCCACAACTTTCCATCCACAAACTGATGGCCAAATAGAGGTCGTCAACTAGATGATCATACACCTTATGTGCATGTAAAACTCAAAGCATCCACGCACATGGAATGAGAGTCTCCTCTATGTACAACACAGCTACAACTGGGCTCTCCATAGCTCAACCAGCCACAACCTCTTTCAGGTGGGCTTGGGATTCCAGCCACTATGTCCCATTGACATAGCCATGCCATTTTCGGCTACTCAGGCATATTCAACCCATGCCCAGTCTGAGGCTGACAAGGAAAACAACTTCATTGAGCGCATTCAGCACATCCGCCAACAGGTTCATGACATCTTGGACAAAGCCAATGCTTAGTAAGTACAAGCAGCGACATGATCAACATCGAGTGCCACACAACTTCCAGGTGGCTGACAAAGTGTGGCTACATTTGCAAAAGGAGCGCCTCGCTAGACCCTATAGCAAGATTTTCCCACTCCAATATGGTCCATACACCATCACCAAGATTGTAGGGGGAAATTCCTTTGAGCTCAGTATTCCACCATTCCTTGGTCTGCAACCAGTATTCAATGTGGACTGCCTTTGGCCCTACTTTCCACCTCTATTGGACACATCCGACATGGCAGAACAACTCACACCAACAGAGTTAAACCCAGATTGCATGGAACAAGCCACAACTGATCAGATTATGGACACACAGATCAAGAACACCCACTAGCGGAGGATCTAGCTATATCGAGTTGTCAAAGCAGGCCAACTCCTTCACCAGGGCAAGTGTCTCACCAGGGACCAAGTTTAGCAGAAGTTTCCTCATCTCATGGAGGAACTCAATGCAATGGGGACCATTGCTTCCTAAGGGGGGAGGAATGATCCAGGTGGATATTGGTGGCCACCCGCCTATTCCACTTGGACCCGCACCATTGTTTCTTTTAGTTTTTCAATTTCCTTAATTGTAGCACAATTTACTATTTTTAACAGTTTTTCGGGTCATGAACTTCCGGAGCCATTTTGAGGCCCTAAACGACGTTTTTTGGCATCAAATGCTCCAGTGAATATGAGTTCGTTCCAAACTCAATATTCATTGTTAACAATGTATTCCTCAGATATATATTTCTAACGATGTATCATGTGCGTCAAACGGAGATAGTATGCCCAAGCTACAGCCCCGGGAAATTGATGTACCAATTTACTCCGACGGGGCCCATATTCTGGCGTTTCATCTCCTAGGGTTAGGTTTTTTGATGTTTAGGGTTTTCAATTGTTTCTCAATAATATATAGGCCTTCGAGCCTCATTGTAACACAGATTTCAGAGGCCAGTAGTCACCACATCTCTTCTTAGAGATAATCTACCAGTGCCCTAGCTATTTTATTTCCATTCTGCCTCTAAGCATATTTCAGTCATTTGTTGTTAATGAAATGAAGTTTTATTTCCACTACATCTCTGTGTTTATGGATATTTCTGTATTTCATTGTTTTCCTTCATAAATTTGGATCAGACAACATGGATTATGGTCGATCCTCTCAAGATTGAGGCGATAGTTCAATTTCCTCCCCTGTGCACGATACCCCAGCTTCATAGCTTACAGGGGAAAGTGAATTTTCTTTGGCATTTTGTCACTAATTAATCCAAAATAACTAAAGGGTTTATGCGTATTTTGAAAAAAGGGGTCCCATTTTGTTGGGATGAAGCTTCTCATCACTCCATTGAAGAGTTGAAACGTTCCCTGACGTCTGCCCCTCTACTCTGGCCTCCTAACTATAACAGATATTTTGGTCGACCATCGGCATGGTTTTGGTTCAAGAATATGATATGCTCGAAGAGCACATTATATATTACCTTAGTCGAGGCCTAGTTGGACCGGAACTCAACTACTCTCATGTTGAGAAACTCTCTTTGGTAGTTGTCCATGTTGTCCAATGGTTCTGTCACTACATTCTTCTTCACAAGACCACCGTTATTGCCATCTTAAACCCTTTCTAATATGTGTTAACATGACAGGTCATTGGCGGAAAGATCAATATATGGATAGTAATTCTACAGGCGTTTGACTTGGATTTTGTTTCTGTGAAATCCAAAAGGTCATTGGTCTTTTTCGAACTCATTTCAGAACTTTTGGTCGAGTCTAGTGATATCATGCCCGAAGAATCGCCTATTAATGGAGATATTTTTCTAATTGCATCTTCGGATCCCTGGTATGGAGATATACTTGTGTATCTCCATACTTTGAAGTGCCCCACTTCTGCTTCTCACGATGAGCGTCGACGAATTCGACATCAGGTGCACAACTATCTTATCCTCGATGACACGTTGTATCATCGAGGTGTAGATTGCATCCTTCGATGATGTCTTACCCATGAAGAAGCAGAGCTCGTTTTGAACGACTGTCACACCGAAGCATGTGGCGTTCATTTTTCTGGATTGAAAACAACCCAAAATATTCTACGTGCAGGTTACTTCTAGCCCTCAATAATAAAGGATTGTGTAGAGGCGGACAAGAAGTGCCACCCGTGCTAGATCTTATGTTGGAAGATGTGGGCACGGCATGCTCTTATGTTTCTGGTCATTGCTATTGGTCCTTTCACCAAGTGGGGGATTTATTTTACTACATTTCACCCAGCTTCAACCAGGGGGAATCATTACATCATTTTAGTAGTAGACTACTTTATGAAGTGGTTCGAAGCTATGCCAACATTTAGCAATGATGGAAAAATAACGGCTCTTTTCATCTTTAATCATATAGTAGCAAGGTTCGGTATCCCGAAGGAGATTGTCACTGACTACGGAAGTCACTTCCAAAACAAAATGATGATTGAATTAACGTCAAAGATCAGGTTCAAATAGGAACATTCGTCACCTTACTACCCGCAAGAGAATGGTCAGGTTGAAGCTGTGAATAATTCTCTCAAGACTATTCTTCAGTGGACGATCAATTATGCCAAGTCGAATTGGCATTGGATGTTATATTCAATGTTGTGGGCCTATCGAACGTTTGTGAAGACTGCCACTGGTTTTTCACCTTTTCAACTCGTATATAGGTTGGAACCAGTCTTACCTATTGAGTGTCATATTCCTTCTTTAAAGTTGGCACTGGAATTACTATCGAGCACTTCACCGCTTGAGGAATGCCTTCTATATCTCAAGCAACGTCATGATGCAGCCTTAACCAATGAGGATCATAAGCAATGATTCAAGTTTCAGTATGATCAATCCATTCATCCTCATATTTCTATGAAGGCTATCTTGTCCTGGTCTATGATCAAGACAAAGATCCCCTGGGGACAGGAAAGTTCAAACCCATGTGGTTCAGACCATTCATTGTGAAAGAGGTCTTAGAGAAGGGCACTTATTGTCTGGTTTATTTTGAGGGAAATTCCTTTGCGGATCCTAAAAATGGGCTCTACCTTAAGAAATACTACTCTTAGGTTGGTCACCTGGGTGACTTCTTGTATATATGTATAGTCTCTTATACATTTTTGTCTCTTTTTTTTTGTGGACGTGTAGTTATTTATGTCTTCTTTTTCACTGTGGGAGATGTCAAGTGAATCTGAGGTTTATTTTGGGTTCACGGATGACGCTAGCCGACACACTCGGAGACTTGCTTTCGCAGCTTGGGTGATTTTCACACCTGGAAGCCAGTTGCTATCTTCCGGAGGTATTTGTCTAGGCAACGCTACAAACAATGTTGCCGAGTATAGTGCAATGATATAATTTCTTCATGACGTTTTGTCACATGGAATTTCTCACCTCCGGGTCTACCTAGATGCTCAAGTGGTTGTGTCCCAGTTAAATTGGGTTTACCACATTTATGATCCCAATTTGCACCGATAATTCCTTAAGGTACGTCTCTTAGAACGATATTTCGATTACATTACGTATATCCATGTTCCTAGGAGATTTAATCATCTAACATATACTCTAGATAATCACGTTTTAGATTGGCATGTTGCTCACATATAAAAAGAAAAACACACATATACACATGTAAATACATTTGTAAAAATGTCATCCATAAGACAAGAAATATATATATATGTGTGTGTGTGTGTCCAAAAAATAGTGTTATGAGTACATAGGTGGGCATGAAATCCTCAAAAAGTCATCAGTCTACATCACTAGGCTTATGCCCTCAAAAAAATACATATAGTAAAAAAATTTCCCTTGACACATCAATATTCTAATACTATATAAGGACGATGCCTATTGTCCATGCTATAATGTACAACGATGTTCATAAGACATTGGAATAGTTGGACCCAAGTCTGATGCACCCCTACTACATGTGGCTGCATAGTTGGGGGGAGATCCTTGATCTCAACCACAGGAATGACACGAGTGAGCGCAGTGAGTTTTCGCTCCACTCATCGCAAAACTCTGTCAACCTCTTCGACTAGGTGTCCTCCAGTAGCTATTGGTCCTCCTGTCGCTATTGGTCCTGCCTATGTTCCAGGAAGATGTCGAGTCCTGGCAAAGTATGCTGGTTGAACAGGCCCCACATATGTACATAACAGATACATAAGTATGTACTCTATACACACATAAACAAGATATATATGAAAATTAAAAATTAAATAAACTTTAAAATATATGTTACCTATCTCGCCACGCTCCTCGTCGGGAGGCACAGGCATGTCTGGGTCTCTAGTGAAGTTGATCCCTGCATAGGGGTAATCCTCGATCACCGGGATTTGACGTTCCCACTAGTCAAAAAACTTGTCGTCGAAGGCCTTCTATAGTCCTCCCTCCACCCTGTCTACGCAACAAAGCTACCCACCTACTCATTTTTGGGAAGGAGTCTACATGCCCCCATACCATCTCCTTGGGAATGATACTGGGCACCCTCTCAAAGAAGGAGCACAAGATAGTACCAAACCCGAAGTTCTTGTTGGTACGTCACCGACACTATGTAAGTTGTCTCTTCATGCATACAAGCATGGTAGTACTCCAGTCAAAAATGGTTTCCTCCAAGCACTGAATGGCACAATGCATATGTGACCGGGAGGCTTGATGAAATGGTGTGGGTCCAGTAATCCACCCGATCAAAAGTAAGATCACACGTAAAGAGAGGGTGGTGATATTGTGGATTGGCACCTGATAACCTACCTTGTCAGTGTCAGCCTCATAATACATCATGATGTAGTCCTCGATGTTGAAAGGCCTTGGAGGAAAAGTCCTCAAGTTGATTGGTTCCCCTCGTCTCGAGAGGCCAGTCAAAAAATAGATGTCCTCCGTGGTCAGGGTCAGTGATTGACCCTCCAAATCATCAGGACGCCAATACTCCACAAGAGCATTGAGCAGCCTCAGTTGTGCCTCATAAATGGACGCTCGAAGAAATTCCATAACCCGCATTGTTTTAGTGTAGCGATGGCCACAGGGTTCTCCTCGACCAAGACGTCAAGCTCCTCANACATCTTGTTACATGAAAAAAATAGAGAGGAGTTAGTGATTGTTTTTTTTTTTTTCAAACTACAAGAGGGTGTATGCGGGTTGTTTTTTAAACAGTCATGTATGTACGCGGGATGTTTAGTATTATGCTTGAGTACATACATGAGCTGGCCTTGGACAACCCGCGTACACGCAGGGCCACTCTTTTTACAAGAATGCACCCCCTCCAAACAAAAAAATAAAACATAAAGGAATAATTGAAATGCAAGTATGGGTGTTTTGTACTTACTTGGTCCAAACAGAAGGTGGTTTCGTCCACTGAAGCTCCCGGAATCCAGTGTTTTAGCAAAGGTTTTTTTTTACCTTTTGGTTGATTTTCAAATTGCAATGGTAAAAATGAGTTGTTCACTTCTATTTATAGAATTTTTTGGCCCCCTTTATCTTTTTTCCTAGCTTGGTGGTCACTTGATTTCACTTCTGAGTTTTCTATTGGTCATTCTAGTACTTTCCTCCTTTCGATTTGGTGATTTTTTTGGGATTGGTCACATTTTTTGACATCCTTTGGTAAAAGTATTTTTTTCCAACTTTTTGCATATAAGTTAGGATTTCATTCCCACTTCCTGCATCTTGTTGTCTTTTTCACTTTGCCATAGGATCAACCCCACCGAAGTACAATGAAAAACCTTCATTGTTGCTTTAGAAGTGTCGCAATTAGGTGGTAGAGCCTACCTTTACATGGATTCCCTAGTTAGATCCCTTGTTGCATTTTTGGCGTCCGTGCTATCAGTTATGACTATAGGCTTGGGAGTCCTCATTAGCCATGTCATGATTACATAATGAAGCCTCATTCTTTTATTCATCATCATCCTAGGCCTTACCCTTGGGACTCCCTAATGAGCATGCTTTGTTGTCTTTCAAGATCGCTTTGAAATTCTAAAGCAACATCCAATGAGACTGTATTTATTCTTTTTGATATCGTCTGGATTACTTGAGAAAAGTAGCCCTCTGGAGTCTTCTTCAATCCCTTTTCAGACTCTCTAAAAATGAAATTATTGTCGAGCGATCTTGTTTCCCTTCACGCTCGCCAAACTCAAATTTGAAGGGACATCTTTCTGGCGGTAGTTTACCCCTTTATCGATCTGGATGGCTAATTTTATGAATAAAGGTATGCTCTATGAACTTTGGTTCGCTAGAAGAGTACTCTCAGGCATAAGTTTAACCCTTTTTCAGGCCTGAGGGACTAAATCTTCGAAAAAGTATCATTCTCTTTGGTTTTGGTTTATCACCTTTTTAGGGCCTTGGAGATTACTTACGAAAAAAGAACACCCCCAGAGTCCATAGTTAAGCTCTTTTCAGAATCCCTAAAATTGAAAATATTGTCGAGTGATCTTGTTCCTTCACACTTGTTAAATTGTTCCAGAAGAACATCTACTGGCATGAGTTTAACCCTTTTTCTAGCCAATAGATTATAGCGGAAAAATGTACGCCTTAGGAGATTTGTGTCGTCGGGAGAACTCTCCTCGGTTACTTTTATACTTTTTCAGGCTAAAGAGACTAAACCCCAAAAAAGGCTATGAGTCCATAGTTAAGATCTTTTCAGACTCCTTAAAAATGAAAATATTGTCGAGTGATCTTGTCTTTGTCACACTCGTTAAAATGGTTTTGAAGAGACATATTTTCAGTGAAAGTTTAACCCTTTTTCAAACCGACTAAACTAACTCTGTAAAAGGTACTCCCTGAAGTCTTCTTTTGTGTTTTTTCAGACTCTCTAAACGTGAAAAAACTACCAAGCTTACCTTCTCTAGGCTCGTAAAAAATTACATAGAAGGGGTCTCATTGTGTCATTCTTAATCACATTGTAGGTCTCAATTTGCGTCTTTGGCCTAATGTCGGCTCCATGTTTCTCTCAATTGAATCTTTGAAGCATTCCTTATACGCAACATTTGCAACACTTCTTGCCTCTGTGACCTGACACCTTGACCCATGGAGGAATTTTCCCCGAGTGTCCTTATCCTGCACACACCTCCTTGCCCTGAGCATTAGTATGTTCCATGCACTTGGAACCAGCTTGCTTGTCGCGACACTCGTTCCTCCTTTGTAACGTAGAATTCTTTTATTCTGTTTCAAGCTCTTTGAAAATTGAAAAAGACAAAAAAAAACAAATATTCCAAAAAGAGGGGACAGGAAATATACATTATTTTTTTCAGTAGCAAAGATAGTCGCCTTTGGACAAATCACATCCTTTTGTTGGTTCGTCAAGAATTGGGATCTAGTATGACCTTAGGAAGTTGTTCTCACTACATAAAGTTGTTTCCCCCTTTGTTTGGTTACTCTTCCAAACATATGGAGAGTTTGTGTTGCCTCCTGCATCACAAACTTATGTCAATGTCATGTTGCCTGAGTCTGATCATCTTTNGTCCGGGGGAATTTTTACCCAACCTAAGTCGGCCTTTCTGCATTTTTTCTCTTGACTTTCATATTCGGCCATCCCAAGAGTCCATTCAAGTTCAGATTCAAAATCGACGAAGTTCTCTGCCTGATCATTGAGATCCTCCAGTATTTTCCCGACAGATTGTCGAAGACCTTAGGGTAGTGAGTCTTATACTCCCATTGTACTCTTACCTGAGTTTTGAATATCTTGAAGTCATTGCTTGAGCTATGAAGATTTCATCTCCAGTCGCAGGTATCACTACCTTCTTTAAGATGCATATTGTACTTGTATATCTTCGACTAATTTTGAGATGTAGATCTGTTGTGTATTGCTTACGACTACACTTTATATAGTTATATGGAATCGATCTATAGTGTATTTGATTGGCATCCATGACTTAGTTCATCCCGAGAATGGGTATGCCCACCTCAGAGAGACAATTGTTGTTTTGCAGATGGCACCTCCCGAACTCTGGTCCCGAGCTCACTCAATTTTGTGCATTGGTGAAGATGTTGTAATGTATTTCATCCATCAGTTGATCTTTTGACCTCATACATTAGGGGGCATATGTTATAGCCCTAAAATTCCATACTCATGCATACATGGCAATGGCCTTCTTACTTACATAATTTTCCAAATCATTGTTGAGGAGCTCTACTTAAAAAACCAATTTTTAGAGCATGTACGCACCCTACACCACTACTACATGTGTACATACGATGGTTGCATGCTAGATAGCCCGCGTACATACACTTTTTTCACACTAAACAACCTACGTATAAATTCAAAAGTTGCAAAAATTAAAAAGTTGCAAGGAATTTGGTGGAATTTACAAGCTATTGGAGGTTTCCCAACCAATTCACCTGCTATAACCCATCCCCCAACCGAATAACCATCCTTTTGTCATGTAAAAGGAGGTGTTGGGGTCTCATTTCACAACCAAGCACAAGAACGATGAAACTCTGCCCAATTTCACTTCCCTTCCTTGCCCAAGCATTTGCTACCTTTTGTGAGTTACTGCCTCAACATTCCCTCTTCAACCCCTTTTCTTCCATTCAATACATTCCATTCCCTTGAGGTGATTAGTATATTGAGAGAAGAGGCTTATTGAAGGTGCACTTGGAGCATTATAAAGAGGAGCCCAGACTAGGTTCGTGGAATGGTGGTCGACAAGGATTGTAGGTTTCGGTCTTTGTTTAATGAATAAAATAATCTCTTTTCCCTGTCCCAAATGATGATATTTTATGTCTTTTCTTTTATTTATACATAGCATTCAATATCTAACCCTAATTCATGAATATAAATAGCATGCTCATAGCCTTTGTTGTCCTAGTCTTGGATGTAGGTCATCTTTGGGAGGATACTTACAGTCTTTGGAGTTACAGAGCTTGAGGAGATCATCACCAAACATTGGATAAAAGGTACAGTTATCAATCTTCTCTCGTACTGCTTTATGTTCATTTATTTTGGTATGTTTGGGGTAGTGTAGAAACTAGGTTGACTTTTAGATGGTCATTTTCTCTGTCTATATTCTAAACCTTGGTATAGTTATAGGGGGATTTTCCCGCTAGCATTCTTGGAGTGAGAGACTAGTATTTGTGAGAAAACCCTAGGAAATGTTATAAAAGGGAAATATGACATCTTTATTGGGAGCTTGCTCTTGTGAGATACTAGGGTTTACTCTTGTGAAAAATATGTTGCAAATGATGATCTTATCATCATTTTTATCGCTCTTGCATTATAGATGTGACTAGGAGGAGTAGACTAGTCTTCCTCTCTCTCTTAATTCTTCATTTGCACTCTATCTCTCTTGTCTTGGAATATATAGGATTTCTTAGAGATTCTTGGAGCATATTGAATACTAAGGTTAGGATTTCATCTCTTGGAAAATTGGAGATTAGGATTTTGAGATGAAACCCTAGGTTTTACTTGTTGAAGAAAAGAAAAGGAGGAGATGTCTTGCATTGGAGGACATGCTTGTGTGATGCTAGCTTGTTGGAGCTCCTTGTGTGAGTTAGGGTTTTCATTATTTTCCCTAGATAGGGTTTTGGAGACCTAGATGATTGTACTAACCTTGGGATAAGGCTATGGTAACTACATGAACTTATTTTTTATGCTTTTTTAGTTGTCCAATACTTGTGTAATTGTAGATTTCATTTTCGACCATCTATTTCTTCATGCTTTTGTATTTTTTAGTACTTATGTATTGTTGATTTGACATATGTTAATGTTGTAATTGTTAAGTGATTTAACGTTTATATTGAAGAAAATAGGGCATATTTTCTACTATGTTTATAGTGATTTTCAAATATGTTTTATGCATGATAGGGTTTCCCTAGAGGGATGAAACTTATCAGAACCCTTTGGTATATTTTCTCTTGAATTATCTAGTGGATTGGGGTTGTTGAGAGGTTTAATATTGCCTTCTATTGTTGTTTTTTTATTTGTATTTCATAATATCCCTAAGTCCGAAAATTCATAGTGTTAAGATCTAAGATACCTCTAGTTAAGAGGTGACAATTTTGAATTCTTTGGTTTGTGAAATTTCTACATAATGCCCCCAAGGTTTTGGTTGATTTTATGTGGTAGTTCACTTAGATTTTGAGGATTTATGAGAAGCAAGATTTCTAATGCATGTAAGAAGGAAATCTTGTAGATGGAACCAAGCCTTAACTAAAATACCACAAAGGAAACAAGGAAAAGAAGGAAGCACACTTGGATTGAAGAAAAGGTTGTAACCTTTGATGAAGCCAATTGATATATTGAGCTCCCATCACACTCCATGCTATTTCCTATCTCTTCATGGTTTTACTTGGAAAATGTCTACAAAGAAATGCAAATGTGTATACATAAAATACACAAATATATCAAGATAAACAATGAAAAATAATACCCGGTAATAGTTATAGTTGGTAATCAATTATGAGGTGCTCTCCTTGTAGTGGTGGCATTGGTAACCCTCATTGAATATTGGATTGAAGAATCCAAGAAAAAACCCTTGAGGGTAAACTCTGAAATTCAAACCACCAAGGGTAACAAAGGGAAAGAAACAAGAAAAATGGAAGAGTAAACCAAGTGAAGGTAAATCCCTATTG
>SNQJ01S0038191.1:3737-53550 GCA_010110895.2 Picea sitchensis | reverse complement strand
GAGACTTCCTTAAATATTTTTTCATTATCCTCCTCATCCACCATCCTATGAAAATAAGAAACCACTCTAATAATTTCTCCTATGTTTTCCCTCTTAGGTTCCTTAAAGATATCACTAAAGTATTACACCCTTAGGTATTCCAACTCCTGAAAAAACTTCAACCTTATATCCTTCTCTATTAGATGGTTCTCAAATGGTATTCTGACTTTTCCTAAGCCTGGCATAATTATGGAAAACTTTGGTATTATGGTCCCCCCTAGTCAAGCCAGATGGCCCTACTTTTTATTTTCCAATCATTCTCCTTGTTCAACAAAAGATTACATTTTTTGGATTCCAAAAGTTTGATACTATTTAGCACTTCTTCACTAAATAACCCTTCAAAATTTTCTTTGAAAATTCTATCCATATTATTTTCAACATCCTTCAACTAGCTATCCCTACCTCTCCCCTACCCAAAATGAAACTTTCTCTTTCACCAATTTTAATGAGCTAGTAAATTGAGAACAAGCAGAATAATCCAAATTTCTGTCATAGTGCTTCGAAGAGGATTTTACCAAATACTGAAACTCATGTTCACCAAACTAGCTAGGATTATATTTGAAATGGGGCCCAAGATTCAGTGTTCCTTGATGTAATTCCAACACAATTTGGAAGTGATCCAAACATCAGGAAGAATCAACCCATGTCCCATACATTTCTACCTTTTCCAACAATGCATGATGTATGAGAAACCTTCCCAATCACTTGGAAAACCATTCCACATCTGATTTTTTATTTGACCAAGTAGACCTCAAATAAATAGTTTCAATATCAATCCAACCTACCCTCTCAAATTGTTCAAGAAATATTTTTTCCAACCTATCTTGTCTTCCATAGATACCCCAAATATCACCTCTATTCAAAGAGAGATTCATATCTTCCCCCATGATCAAATTTTCAACCAGTTTCCATTGTCTATTCAAAGTGAGATTCATATATCACCCATGATCGGTCCAAATAGTTTTTTTCCCTCATAAGTTCCATACATGTTGAGCAAGGTCAACTCAATGCCAATACTCTTGCTAAAAACCTCTATGCATACACTAAAACACAAAACAAAAGAGTCGATTAATGAAATGTTCTAACTCCAACGAATAATAAGGCCACAAAAAAGAAAATTAGCATCCAGACCCAAGAATTCCCATTTGTAACACACCCAACCCCCTAAGTACCCTTTTAAGGGATGGGGTAGTAAAATTTCATTTTTTTTCTCAATCATCTCAATACCTCTTCTTGAGGGTACCATTGTCCTCTACTCATCAAGAGCTTCCCAATGACTATCACTATGCTCCAAACCGAGCTATGGATCAAAATTTAATCACCATATTTGCCTCATTTCCACGTGGAATCCACCTGACTACTACCAGATGTGTCATCCATCCTAGCATTGTCGTGGCATCTTCCCCCTTTCCCACCAAATACTCAATCTATCTGTTTATCCAAATAAACAGCTAGGATCCATTCGAAGTTTTCCACTTACATGACAATTAATGCCTGAACCACTTCCATTTCTTCCCTAGATCCTTGTGGGACCCACCAAGATCGACGAATGACATCACGTCTAGCCACTACTTCGATCGAAGGCCCAGATTAGCTTTCGTAGTCACTCCATCGGAGTTCCCCCACCCATGGTGACTCAAGCACATCGATAGGACAACTCCAAAGGATGATCAGGATCTTCCCATACCCCTTAGCTCTGAAGAGTAAGATCATGCCACATGTGTTGGGAGTTTAATGTTGATAGGTCCCACGGTCGTATTTCTCTAAGCAATCATAGGAAGTCATGTGGCCTTCTCTAGGCATGTTGGGATTGTGACATCATTATTCCTTTATCCTTTCCCATACGGTTCCTGCGCCTTTTGACGACTAAGATCGCTCCCCAATCTATCGTCGATCTACGGTCCATATTGGTTCTCAGAGTTCTCCTAGCATAGTGTTTCTACTTCGGCCTCTAAGGAATCTCCAACCATCTAACTTTCATGGTTCTTTCCACCTGGCATCTGAGGCCACCATGTACTTTCCACCTAGACATCTATTTCTGTGTGTACCTATCACCTGGCATGACACATGGCACACATGTTCCCTTGAAACTTTGCCTCAAATGGCCAAATATTCATGACACGTGGCAAACTATTTACTTGACACATGGCACCACCAACATCGTGACATGTGGGTTTAGGTGGGTCTACACATCATCATGGGTTATATGTATCTATCTTCCAAGTGTGGCACATGTTCCAAGAACATTGGTTTTAGTGATGTCATTCCCTTTACCACCATTCCCCAAGGAACTTGTTAGGTATCCCTGACAGATCGAAGACTATGATCAAATATTTCTCTAGCACTGATCAATAGTTCAAATATGCCCTCAGATTCCCTCCTTCAGAGTGCATCTCCTACGGGACTGCAACTTACTCCAAATGATATCCTCTGATGGATGGCTAGGATGTGTTATCTCACCAGATCGACGATCGATATCTAATCATGCACTTACACCGACCAAGGGTCCAGATCTTACCATCACGCCAAATCGACAACCATGATTCTCCAAGGAAAAACAAGGGTTTATCTCTCTCCAAGGATATTGTTGGGTCTTTACCCCAAATTGACGACTCAACTCAAATCCTCCCTTACTTTGATCAACAGTCTAGATCAGCCCTCATAGTCTTCTTCGTCAAAGTTCACCTCAGCGACTTACTCCAATTAGTACCCTGCGATGAATAGCTAAGATCTATTATCTTTCCATATCGATGGAAGAGATTTAATCCTTCCCCTACCCCGACCAAGGGTCCATATCTAACTGTTGCACCAAATCAACGACCACAATCCTCCAAGTAAAAACAAGGTTTTTCTTCGGCTTATCAGTCTGGTTCAAGACTTAGTCAATTTCATGAAGATTTCTTGAGTCCTTTCAAGACTTAATGAGTTTCAATATTTCTCACCTTGGTCCAAGGTATTCCTTTTCCTACCCAGGGTACCTCTATTTCATCTTATCCAACAAGGTTCCTTTGTTGCAGGGATCCAAAATCTATGACACACAGGTGCACACACACACACACATATAATCACAACAACACATACAATAAGTAGCGATGTTGGTTCGCCTTTCAACTTAAGATATAACAAAGATTTGTATTATTTGCATACTCAAATGACTATGTGATTTGTGCCTTTCCAGATTTACCCATTACACAAGATTATCACAGGAAAATACTCGCAGTTATTTTAATAAAGACAGAGATTGTTTGTAACCAAGGACACAAAACTTTCATGCAGATATATTTCAATCAAATTTGAGGTTATTTCCAGGAATACACAGTAAACTCACAAGTCAGGTATTCATGTCCAAAACTCATCATGCAAATCATTCAACTACATACAACTTTGTTTCCGGTGCACGTGAAAAAACTCAGACAGATGCACACTTTGTATCCTTTAAGCTTGGCGCACAACTGAAAAAACTCGTTATGGTGCACACTCCATTTCATTCATCATGCATTTCCTTAGGCACACACAAAACTATGGAATGAGCACGCACAACTTTGTTTATGCACGTGTGAAAAACTGAAACCAAAAATTTGGGTGCCAACAAAATAATCCTCCACCTAAGGGTCACCTTTATCCTCTGGAGAAACCAGAGTACCCCGCCTTCCACAATATAAAACATGAGATTGTAGATTAAGAGTTTTTCGAATCCACGTCTCCTTAGTGAAGCCTTTGTGATAATATACCATAATATGACAAACTACATGATTTCATGCACATCTTAAGGGGACATTTAAGTAGTCCAGACATTGAGAAAAGGAGTGACCATCCACAATGAGATTGATGGACTCATATAATCCACCTCAAACATACAACTCAACTAGAATCTTAGCTACAAACCATTGCATATTAGTAAGAAATCTATCATCCACAACCAATGTTCTACCCAACCTATCACGTATATTTTTAATCTTTTGTACCATCAACCATTCCATAGGTAAGCCAAGAAGTTTAATCTATACCACAAACTTATTTGAATAATCATCATTAGCATCGAACAAAGGATGCCAAGGTTTCACCGATAGAAAGGAAGTATCCCCAAGCCAAACACCTTTGAGGATTTTCAAATCATCATCCTCCAACCTAAATATGAACCCCGACCATCCTATCAGGAAGGTGTGGAAAGATGGAATGTATCCCAAAACCGATGGCCATTTCTCATTTATCCAACCTTATAAAGATTACATTGAAATCCTTCTTCCACCAAACTTACCCACTAGGGTTTTCCATTCACATCCAAAATATCTCCAACCATGATATCTTTCCCCATGACTAAAGACACTACTTTCCCCTTGTTTCTTATCGTATTCTTAATCTTATTCTAAATATGACCCTCCTTCCTATCATAATTTCCTCCATGTAGATGGATCATGTCTAAGGACCTACTAGTTATACCATTTCCTCTAGCAGAACTTATAGAATGAGGTTCAAAGTGTCCCTCGACAGAAGGATCGAGAAACCTTTCTTCGGTATATGGGTATTTCTCCCAGACAATAGTAACATCACAGACATGTCAAGCACATGCACTGAAAGGACTATCAACATTCCTTGGGCCTTCGAAAAACCAAGTGTCCGTCGATCCGCCAAGGGATGATAAATCCAAGGCCTATCCTTTAACCAAAACTCTATCCCTATCATTCCATGGGATCCTATCAACCTTATCACACAGGGATAAAAGTGCTTCCTTATATGACTATTGAGTACTTGGCGTATTAGGCCCGATCGGCTCCACCAGACTACATATTTTAGCTACCAAGTTTGCTAAATTTGGTTAAGAGTATTGAACAAAAATATCTTCCTCCAATAAGGAGTCCTCAAAATAGTCTACAAGAGGCTCCAAGCTCTCCTCTGCCATCCTTCCCCAATAAAAAAAAATTAAATTATCACAATATTATATTATATATAACTGTAACTTATATATTTTATAATATATTTTTAAAAATTAGATGATGATATTATATAGTTAATACTATTATTATTTTTAGTGTTATTATAATTATATTATTTAATTATATATTTAAATTTCTTATTAAATATTTAAAATAATGGTATAGTTAATTAATTATGAATTAATTTAAATAAAATATGACATAAATTTAAATATTTTGGAATTACATCATTTATTGTGTGTGCACAAGAATCTAAACCTTTAATTATTATCACCCATAACTTAGTGTGTTGTAGTGCATATGTTTTTCCTATTAACATTTTCCTTGGGAGGCCCATTTTAGACCCCAAATATACTCTACTAATTTCGACTTACTTTTATCTTTTCTACTCTTGCCAATTGGATTTTCATTTGCATTGTTGGTGCTAACATCTCTTCTATATGACAAAAAGAGAATTCTTTGTTAAAGTTTTCTTTCAACATTTTATAGCTCCATGACTCTTCTTTTGCCTCTTCCACCTTATACCATTTATATGTCATGTCCTCCAATTTCTTAGGAACATGTGTGACCACACTCTCTCATCATGGTATTCAATTTCCTTTCATCTTTTTCAAAAGCATATGTATGTCTTTCAACTAATAATCTAGGATTAGATTTTATTATTCGAGTCGCTACTGTCAACTTTTTTTTCTCCAAATATTTCTACAAAATAGGTCAAATATATGGTATAGGTCTCTATTCGATGAGTATGGATGCCCCACCAATGAGTATCTTAACCCATTAAGGACTCTACTAAAATTTGTATTCGACGTTGGTTTCCTACATTCTTAGACATTTCCTCAACATGTATTGTAGATGAATCCCCCTCCTTAAATATCCATGGTGAGAAATGAGTCAATTTCGATTTTGTGGGGATTAGACTTGGGTATTGTCTAATCTCATTGATCTCAAATACAACTAGTATTTCTCTTATTGAGAAGCAATTTTTGGTGCTAAATTTAGAGATAACCTCAATTCCAACACTTTATTTCTTCAGAATTGTAGTTTTCTATTTTTCGTTTGTAGATCTCAGTGCCTAAGTTTGACCCTTAGACATAGGATATCGTAGGTGCAATTCACCCTTAACATTAGATTCAATATATTCCTAATTTCCTTGTAGGTCCTAGTACAAATTTCTAATGTCATATTTTTCTTCCAATGGTTTTAGTGAAGGTTTTCCTTCATTGGGGTCTAGAGGGATGATGATTTTTTTTCCATTCCCTTTAAGCTTTATCCCATCCTTCTCTAGAGAGATTGGTTCTTTTGTTTTCCTTCCCCTAGTTCTTCCCATTAGACCTACATAAACTACTCTTTCTTCAAACAGTTCAATAATCTCAAAGTCAACCATGGTTGATATTTCCATGATGCTCATTTCTTCTCCTTTTAGTAACCCAATAGATTTTACAAATATTTGGTCGGCTAACTTTACAAAAATCTTGGACCTCAGGAGGTGAGGTCTTCCCATCTTGATCCAAGTTTCCTTGGGTAGGATATTCACCTATGATCCAAAGTTGACCACAACTTGAGGAATATAGAATCCTTCTATTTCCAATTCAACATGAGGATCATAATCATCTTTTATATTATCTCCTTGGTTTAGTTGACAAACATTCTTAATTAATTTGTTTTCATTTTTTGGTTGTAGTGTTTCAATGTATTTAATAGTTCTATCAATATTGCTACAACTCCTTCTATTAATACATCCAAAATCTCTTCAACAACGATATTCTTTTATTTATTTTGTTTGACTTGATTTGGTTCCATATCCTCTTCTTCCTTGACCATGTTTCTAAACATGCTTATAGCCTCATTATGTATTCTTTTTATTTTTTTGGTTTTTGATACACAAATTTCTCTTCCATCCTAGGTTTTTACTTGAGGGATTCTCTATAAAAGAGCATCTTATTTTGTTTTAGCTCCTAATCTTGTGACTACATTCAATCTCTAATAATTCAATTCTCCATGCTTTGGTACAATTTGTAGATTATTTACATTTCTTCTATTCCTTATTTTTTCTAGCATATCGAGAAATCCTCCATGGAGTGATCTCCAAAATGGTAGTGGTTGTTGAATCTCAGGTTATTATTTTCCTTCGAGGGATAGTAGGGACTAAGGTGATCCTCCATGAAATAAATAAATAATACTTTAAAATCCACCTCATCCTCCACCATGACCACTTTTTCCTCCTCTTCTTCCACCATGGCCTCTTCTTTCTCTATAATCATTTCCCATTCCTCCTTGGGTTTATGTGTTATGATTTGTGGTTTATGTATGGTAAACTTCCTGATAGTTATGTTTTTCATTCACATTATATCAACATTTTGATGTGGTGTGAGCACTAACTTCATAAATATCATACCGCATTTTCTTGTTGTTTCTTAAATTATGGGGGCATTCTCTTGTGTTGTGATTAGACACCAATTCACAAGTTTCATGGTAGCAGTTGGAATAAATATTTCTAACATATTGAGGGGTACAAGTCAATGCCTTGAAGTGTAGTTCTTCCTTTGTGTGTCACTCACTCATACATGTAGTACACCAAATATCTAACTTATCTGAATGGAGTGTTAGATCTTAGATATATTATTGCATTATGTCAGTCTTTTCTTCCAATCTACTATTAATCGATGTGATTACCTTGTCCTCGTCAATTTCAATTTGTTATGTTTTCTTTAGCACTTATTCATATGTTTTATTTCATGCATTCTCAATGGTGCTCCAATATTGTATAAAAATCTAGCCATGGACAATTGGGAAAGATGATTCTCATCTATAGCATAAGGAATATGGTTGAGTAGATCCTCAAATATGTTATCATAATCTCATAAAGATTCATTCAAAATTTGTTTTATCTCTTTCAGCTTCTATGTTGTGATATGGTTGTTTTGTTATGGTTTTCTATGAAATTCATGAACCATGTTAATTCTCTTTTTCATAAAGTCCCCACATATTGCAATATTTGTTTTACTTCCTTGGTGACATTTGTTGCATTCCATATCTTTCGTAAACAAATTAGTTCCTTCGAGGGTCTCCATCTCCTTCGTATCGAAGGAGGAATTAATTGTTAATGTGTACCATGATTGTTATCAATTATTGAACATGTTCTAGTTTAGATTGTATTACAAGAATCAACTACTCTTACTTATCCATTGAAGTTTATACACTAATTTGGTCATGGTCACTTTCCTCCTCTTTTTTGCTTCCACTTCTTGAAACTTAGTCTGACACTTCTAATCTCTATATTCTATAACATTATGCCTTCATGGTATTCTTCTTATATAAATGAACTAACATGGGTATCATTTGAAGGGGTTTGTGGACTAAGTTCCACATGGTGGCACTCTAAGAGACTCTTGACCTAGATTAATGGTCCCCATTCTTTCCTTGGTCAGAAATAATATTTAATAAATTGTCATCAATCTGAGGCATATGGATCCATCTTATATTAGTAACTTAATCCTTTTCATCTATTTGAATCCAAATCTATGTTAATCTAGGTTTAATGTGTAATCACTATTGGAGGACTTCATTTACATTAAGACTTTTCCTACTTGATTTTGACATTCTTCTTATCACAAGCCTCAACTCATCAACCTCCATGTAATCAACATTGTTTTATAGTTGCGGGCTTCTTTGCTAGCCTCTTCACTATGCAAACGATATTCCAAACTAGGAATTGTTGATGGTGCTTCCACTTTTCCATATATCCAGTCTTCTTGACTCAACTCAAACAAGGTTAGCATCGCATCAACTCGTCACTTTGTTGGATATACAAAATTAGGAACCACCATAGTTGCTTCCTCTTTAACAGTTGGTTGGCCTTATCGACTCAACTCATATAGGGTAAGCATCCTATTGACCCAAAATTCTACTACCTCTTCTCTTCTTCTGGATCGAAAAGGCTCTGTAACCTCTCTTAAGTCAAATATCCTTTATTTGCTTTTATCTCTTCCAATTTTCTTCAAGTTGATTATAGATTTGCATTCTTTTATTTTCTATGTTTCTTGTTATAATGTGTATTCTCTTCTTAGCTCAATCTATTTTCTTTCCTTCGCTCTCAAGCATGTTTTCTTCTTTCACTTGTCTCTTTTTTAGTCAATATAAGTCAACTAGGATTTTTAATCTATATAGTCATCTCATCCCCCCCATTTCCAACCCTAACTCATTAACCTAGTTGAATAGTCAACTAAATATCCTACAACTAAAACCCAAGGGATGCTTCCCCATATTACATCCCTAGTAAACCTGTCAACATAGACTATTGCACCTCACCTATGAGGATTTGAGCCATATTTGAGCCAAATGTACAACAACTTTGGCCATAACCAATTGACCTAATCCCCTGTTATATTTTAAAAATATTTGTAAGCATATCATCTTACACTTAAAGAATTAAGAGAGAGTGAAATTGTTGATACTTTTCCAACCCCAATTGGAATATGAGGGACAACATGTCACAAAAAGGATTTGAACATATGTCGGGAGGGTTGATGCGAGGAACAAAAAGTCCTCACTCGAGCATTTTCAAATATTACTAGGCTAAGGTAAGATATGTGATAATGTTACCCGGGGTTTACATCCTTGCAAAAATATCAATCAACCCTCAAGAAATATATTCTTGGACCTGATGTTATTATAAATTTGTGTGTTTCTACTAAAAAAATGAAAAAAAAAATGTTTATATGTAAATGATTACAAGAAATAAAATGAGTGAAATAAAGAAATAAACACAATCTGAAAATTAGAAATACATAAGTCTCAATTGAGAAAAAACTAGATTTTTATTAATAACAACATTTCTAAGTTACAACAAGAGTGGCTCTTTTCAAACCCTTGTGAGAGTAAATACCAAGATCAGACTTATAAGTCTAAGATGGAATTGAACATCATACATAGAAAATTTGTGTCTAAAAGAAAATGACCAACATTGTATACACTCGGTCAACAAAGTCACAATCCCTTCATGTCTTGACTACGGAAAATAACATTAATCATACCTGAAACTTAATTCAAAAATTCTAATAAAACTACATTCATATTTTTTGTGAGAGGTTATATGTATTTGTTCACTACCCTCTGACATTGTTACCATGTCCTTGATCAAATCTGCAGACCTACATATTTCTTTTTTTCACTCTTTTTTATTTTCATATGCATGTCATTAAAGGTAATCATTATTACATTGTATTTGAGTTTAAGAGGCAAGGATTTGACAATGTAGGTTGATGTTTCAAAGGAATCATAACTAACTAAAATGGTACGTCGTTGTTTTTTACTTTGTACAGGTTCAATATCCAATGTTTTATACTTCTTTGGGAGTTGAGGGGAATGGACATGTGAAGCTATAGAAGCAACTAGTTGAGATGGTAATGTAGGAGGTGGATAAGGAAGAGGTAAATACATAGTTGGACAATGACCAATACCGGATGGAGGATTGACTGTGGGTTGTTCCATCCATCATTGATTAGAGGATGAGATGGTACATGAGGTTGATTATGAATGTCTTTGATGCTTGGGTGAGATCAAAGATCATTAGGATGAATAGGGGGAATGAATGGTGGTTGGGGGAGTTGAAAAGATGGGTGTCCTGCAAGATCCAAGTAACCACTCTGAACAAACTAAATAAACTCTTCATAGTTTGCATCAAAATGTATAGAGAACCTCGTCCTCTTATTCCTCCTTCCTTGCCAAAATGCATTTGGCCCTCTACCTCTGTTACCTCTATTTCCTTTGTTTCCAAACCGATTACTGCCTCTACTAAAAAAATCTCATCTATATCATCCATATCCAAATTGGTACATATAGAAGACACAACATAGAATACATCAAATATAGTTTGTCAACATGACTAAATTTGGCTCTGAAATGACATAACCATGCAACATAAAAAGGGAATCAAGGAAAAAAAACAAATGGACTTCTGCACACACACCAAATCTATCATTCAAACTTTTCAATATGTTATGTGAACCTTCATTATATATAGGACATTTCTATTTCATAAATATGAACATGGAAGTATATGGAGAATGGGGTTGGTGTGAGCGGGAGTAATTTGTGAAAAATGAATCTATGACAAGGATTACATAATGGACCATTCAAATTCAAAAACCTTAATCAATGCCTATACATTTCCTTAATAAAATTGATTAGCCTTTGAACTATTGTTATTCATAAATACAAGTTGTGAACTATCATCCACCTCTGCTCATCATTGTTATTCATTATTTTCTTGCCAAACTGAAATGTGTTGTTTCTAAATTATATAGATAGAAAATAAAATGGAACAAGGAATTTATGAATAGTATTAGGGAGTATAACTTATGTAAAAAAAATTGTATGATGGAGCAAGTGAGATCCTATATAATTTAAACTTGGTTGTCAACATGTAACCTTAATCAATTTTTATTCCATCTTTAACACATATCATTGGGTTATGTTATTTTCAAAATTTATGTGATATATCTCATATATCCTTTTAATGGAATATGTAAGCCTTAGATGTTCCAATAAGTTCAAACAACATCCATACATAATGAAGATCAACACTAGTCCATCAATTCTTTTAAGCTTTATATCCTTATACTCCAAATAATATCTCTAGATAATTAATACAATAATGCTCGATGGAAACAAAACTTTCATTTTAATGACATTGGATGTATAAACATAGATCTTTACGCAAAACTAAACTCTAGGAATCCAAATATATGTATAAAGGAAAGTAGTGAGCAAATTCTGTAGCTTTCTTCTTCTTCTTTTTTAAAACACAGGTATGAACCTTTCCCTTCTCCATCATAAGTATTTAATCAAAATGCAAAATTGCAAAGCCAGTATAATATGTCGTACTAGTTATGATATCTGGAAAGATTTCATAAGACCTGACTGCATCAATGAGTGCAAATTTAGACAACTTAGCTCAATCATTTAAAACAATAGTTGAAACAGTCAACTATTGGTATCATCAAATTTGACTTGAGGGTCGAACCATGCCCCAATGGTAAAGAACTCAAATAAAATATGTTTGTCTCAAGTTCGGAACCATTTACCATAAGATTGAAACTTATGAGGGCAGAACTCAAAGAGTGAACTGAAAAACGTTCGTTGCTAAGTATTAATAGACATGTGTTTAAGTTTTGTTATTGAACATAACTTGCAATACCAAAATAAACATATCCAAATTTCGCCACCCAAAAGTATCCTTAGTTAACGAATGACAAATGAAAACCCAAACCATGTCGTAAGGGTTTCATTATGGTGAATATGGATTCTCATAACTTTGGTTGAACCCGAAATCATATACCAAGTTTATTTCATTTTTGTCAAAAGACCCATATCATTTATTCCTTAAAAAGATACGGGTAAGTTTCAAAATTTAACACAGAGAATATAACTAGTAGGAATAAATCAATTTTCAAGATGATTTTTATTTGTATATGAACCAACAACAAAACCCAATATTATATTCGCCTTTTATTGTTGAATAAGTCAAGAGCAAATGGAAAATGGTAGTATGAATATGCAAAACCAACGACTTCAACCAATTCTTTCAGCAAAAATACATTTTCTTTCATTTTTCTTCAAGAATTGGCAAAGTAAAGAAAATGAGACATTTTCATGTACACAACATGCACACCACATCCAAACTTAACCAACATAAAGACAAATGCATTGCAATATATATATAAATAGTTGTGAACTCATACCTTGTTTCAATGTGATTTTATACCATTATCAAGAGCCAAAAACAATTACAACAACCATGAATAACGAGGGTTTCTCAACAACCAGAGCATTAATCTCTCTCAATGATAATAAAAAAATAAATTAAATTCAAAAAGCCCATAAGATATCAAAGTGACAGACTCAAGATTATGGAGTAAATTCCCATGTCCCATCAAATCCAATGCATGGTGAGCTCCACTACTCACCACAAATAGAAATCATAAAACACATATGCCACATCAAACAAATTCCACCTCTTTCAAATGCCATAACCAATTGCAAATTCAAACCTTATTCCAAGTAAGCATTGACCTTGTATTCCATGTCAGCACTTCAATCATAAAAATATTCCATTGTCACATCATATAACTACCCGAATCTGTTATGTGAATATAGAGTTAAATCATCATCGTTGCCAAACACTACATTGAATCGTGTGACCATCATATCACATGACTCAATCAAAATTTATACCATGAACGATACATACAAACCACCTTTTAAAAATTCAACCATCCAACATATACAACATTACCTTCAACCCAAAATTGTGATATATAATATTTCATGCAAACCATAGGTATCATATCCTCCCTTTAAACGTTACAAATTATGACTTGTTTCATTCATAACATAAGTTTGTTTCCATAAAGGGCTTTTAAAATAACTTAGGCCACAAAACCTTTGACAAATATGCTATGAAAAAAATGACAAGATTGCTTCTTCTACATGAGAAAGCATATGCAACATGACACTTTCATTTATTTGTTTCAATTACATGAGTAGAATAACTTTAAAACTCTTTCTGTATTTGTGATGAAACATAGCTTGGGCTTCGTGATATTCTTTGATAAATGATATGAAAAATAACTTATATCAACATGTCAAGGCTCTCCATAACAGTAGAACTTTATTGGTCTCATCTCTGAAACAAAAGTGTATAAGTACTGTGAAAATGATTTAAAATGAATGCCTTTGAATTTTCTTAATAAGGGGACCCCACCTATTAGCTATCTAATAGTCATAATCATAAGCTTCACAATAATTTATGAGATTTTAATATAGGTGATTAAAATTTGATTCAACATCTGGCAACTCCACTAGGAAGTCTGTTTATAGCAAGCTTAGAACTCATAATTTTCTGGTTATTGTTTTGAAGCTAAGAGTAAGTTTGTTGGTGTCTTCTCTTTCTCAATTTTTTTTTTTTGTAAAAATTTTCGATGTGCTCTTGAGATGATTCACTCATAGAGGGAAGCATGGGAAAGAAGAATGATAGAAACATCTAAAATCACCAAATTTAAACAAGACATTCATAAGTACAACAAAAACTACATAAGTAATGTTGCAGACTGAAAGCTATCGATTCAAATTTATTGTCGTTATTAAAAAGATTAACGGAAATTTTGAAAATAACGATCTGACCAATAACTTTGATTGATCCATTTTGACTCAAAACATAAAACCAAACAATTAAATTAAATCTAAAAGTAATAGAAAACAACAAAATTGTACTAGCAGTGAATCAAAAATATATACATGAAACACTGAAGGTAGTAAAATCAACCAGGTTCAACATAGTGAACGATTAGTCATAATAGAAAACAATATCTTATCCATATATTTCAACAAATAATATTTTTTATCGAGAATAGAAGCGATTTTGTAAGAACATAACCAAGGTTTTTGAAATTTGGTGTGTGTGTACCTCTGTCCGCATGAGCATAATCCTAGAGCAATACTTTTTCAACAAATGCAAAATTAGTTGATTTGGATTTCTTGTCAAAATACCTTTTGACAAATTGTTGTCTCTTTTGATATTTTAGAGAGCATGACTCCTTTGTTCTTCAAGATCCAGCAAGGCATTTATCCTCTGAGGGATGTTTCTAGAATTCAATTCTTCAACCTGCAGATCTAATCTAATGGAAATCAACTCCAGTTCCACAAGAATAATAGCTTCCTGGCCATATAATAGTTGGAAAAGGGTATGGCCAGTACTGGTTTTGGTGGTAATATGATTTTCACATAGTGCATATATGAGAAATGTGTGTCATTGGCAGGGTTTGTCATTTAGAATTTTCTTTATAATTTTAATCAAATGTTTATTAGTAGACTCATCTTGTCCATTTCCTTATGGATAGTAAGTGGATGAAGTAAAATGCTTCACCCCAAATTTATTAAGAAATTGGGTAAATTTTGCAAAAATAAAAGATGGTCCTTTATCGGAAATGATTTCTATTGGAAGACCAAAATGAGAAAATATATTAGATTCTAAGAAAGTGATTACCTGGTCATCCTATGCATGCTTAAGTGGTATAGCTTCAGTCCACTTGGTAAAGTAGTATGTTTCCATTAGGATAAAAGTATGTCCAACAGAGGATGGAGGATTAACATGACCGATGAAATCTAATCCCCACTTTGAGAAAGGAAAGTATGGAAGACCTAACTATAAAGGCATAGCAGAAAATTTTTATCTTCCTACAAACCTTTGACATTCATTACAATCCAATGTAAAATTGTAAGAATTTTGGAAGATTGAAGACCAGTAAAAACTAGTTCTCAAAATTTTGAAAGCAGTGGCTTTTGCAGCAAAATGACCACCAATATGAATGCCTAAATATGTTGATCCATGAATTTGCTTTAAGATTTTGTGGGTTCTTGTATCATCTACACAATGTAACAACAATCCATCAGCAGTTCTACGAAAAAGAGAAGTTCTGAATATTGGATATTTAGAGGCTTCCAAATGAATCCTCTTGCGCTAATTATTTTTAAGATTATTAGGACATTTTTTAAATTGTAAATAATAAATAATGTCCTTGTACCAAAGATGTTATGCTATTTCAATATTTTCAGTTTCAACAAGAAAAAGTGTATAAAAGCATCCTCATCGTTTTCAGAAGAAACACATCATTCGAGATGTTGAGTCAGATGTAAGGCTAGATCTCGTCCCTTGATTGTATAGGAAGTTGTTATTGTTAAATCATTTTATTGAATTTTGGCAATCCAATGTGCAAGTTTCCCTGAAAGATGAGTTTGAGAAAGAAAAAACTTGACAATAGGAAAAGGGACGTTTACCTGTGTGTGCTTGCCTATGATATAATGGTGAAATTTCTCAATAGATTTCACAAGAGCATATGTATGATTTTCAATTAAAGTATATTTTAATTCGTCATCAGATAAGCTTTGGCTCATATAAGCTATGGGATGGTCATTATTTTGATCATCCTTTTGAAGAAGGATAGTGGATATCGCTTCTTCAGTAAAATAAGTATAGATAACAAAGTCTTTTTCAAAATTTGGTTTTGCCAAAACCAATGCAGAACTAATAGCTTTATGTAACGTACCCAACCACCCACGGTCCGAGCAACGCTACCCCAAAAACTCACTTCAAAATTGATTATGAATTCTGATAAGAATTAGTTAATAAAGAAGCATGAAAAACTCACACGCAATAATAAAGATTCATGCTACATCATACAATAAATTAACAATATGCCATGCACAACAATAACCAACAAGCATGCATATTACAAATATGAATCTCAGAGATAATAATTAATACACATCAGAAATAAATATACAAGCATAGAAACACATGATAGGGAGAACTTATCTTTACTAAAACCAATCACCAATTGGCTATAAACCAAGGATGTTCCACCAAACCTTAGAGGTTGTTGTTCCAAGTCTCAACAGTAGGTCACCCCCGAGCTAGGGCTATGAATCCACAAGGAAGGGTTCTAGAGTGACACTTAGCTTGCCAAACCAGTCAACACTCGAGCTCTCATAGGTTTCTCAACACACAACAATCCAAAGTACACCATCTCTCTTCTCTCTAGCATGCACCGCCCAAATACAATGAACCCCCTTCACTACCACGCAGTCCCTTAGGTTGTCCACTTATTTCCAAGGCTCCAGTGCATTTGATCCAGAATCTCCATGCTAGGACTCTCAAGATTCACAGTTGTGTACACATTTTAGCACATTCCAATGCCTCACATGCATGTAGGAACAAATTCATGGTTGGAATACACCAGTCATTACTGCAACCAACAAGAAATGGCTTCTTCCTCGACAATTTTCCCCCATGTCCCAACCAAGAACAAGAATGAATGAGGAATGATAAATGAGCAACAATGAATGAAAGAGTGAAAGTGTGAATGAAGAAGAATCCCCAAACAACCCAGAACATGGGTTTATATATTTAATTGGAAATCAAGAACCACATGGACTTTCCCCCAAGAAGCTCATGTTACTTTTCTCAATTAAAACCAAAATGGGTAAATAATAATAAAATACTTAACCCCTTTATCCCCCTCTCTCATGGAATTATATCCCCCAATAACTCGTGTCCTTGTCCATCTAGAAACCAACAATGTATTTTATTATTAATAATGATCATAACATTACATTTCCTAGGAACTGCGACCTCTTTTGATTGTTTGGGCATTCTATCCTTTCATAAATTAAACATAACACAATATTAATATGGGGACACAAAACCAGGGTATTACACTTTCTTGACTTCTTAAAAAAATAAAAATAGTGTCATCATTCCATGAAAATGACTGATCTTGCTTAAGTGTATTATGAATTAGTTTTACTATTCTTGCAAAATAGGGAATGAATATTCTAACGAAATTAATTTTACCCATGAAAAATTGAATCTCCTATTTAGAAGTAGGATCTTGAATATTTTCAATAGTGGTAACCCCCTCAAGATCAATAATAATTCTTGAATTAGAAACAATATGACTGAGAAGTTTACCTTGTGTGACACCAAAGATTAACTTTGTATGATTCATTGACATTACAAACTTTCTGCAACGTAAGAATATTTTTCTAAGATTGTCAAAATTCTCTTATCGGTTTTTGGAATAGACAGTTAAATCATTGAGATAAACTTTAATGATATTACTAATAAGATCGTCAAAGGATATTTGCATATCCCTTTGAAAAGTAGCACCTACATTTATTAGACCAAATGACATTCTTTCATATGCAAAGGTGCCCCAATGAGCAGTAAATATGGTTCTGTACTTATCTTCCCTCTTGACTATGATCTGATTATAACCTGAAAAACCATTAATAAGGGACATCATTTGTGACCTTGCCACTTGATGTAAAATTAATTCCATGTTCAGAAGAGGAAAATTGCATTTTACACTTTCCCTCTTTAAAGCACGAAAATCAACTTCCATTTTTCTTCTGCATTAGGACAAGATTAGACACCCACTCAAAATATTTCACAGTAAAAATATTGTGAGCATTGATTAATTTCTCAACTTCCTTTCTGATTGTTGCTTCTCGGGAAAGAATGATAGGTCTTTGTTTTTTCCTAATTGGTTTTGCTTCTTCCTTGATAGGAATAACCTGATGTATGACATTAGGATCAAAACCATGAATATCCTCATATGATGAGGAAAAAACATCCCTAAATTCACGAAATAACTCTATGAATTTTTTCTTTTCTTCATCTAAACATTGGGCTCCAATTTGTTAAAATATTTGGCCTATCTTGAGTCCCAATATTCAGATAAATAGTATCACCAATCTTTATTTTTGACTCCTCTTCTTGTACTTCTTTCTTATTGCCAACATCACTTGATGAGAATGATTTTTCTAGAGGAGTTTCCATTTAGGAAATTTATTGTCTTCGAAAGATGTAATTTCATTTTTTTTAAGAGGCTCATTCTGCAAGAAAGCACATATGCTTTCATCACCAGGAAAGACTTGCCACAATTCTACATTATTCAGAAAATGTGGATGATATAAGGAAATAAATGTACAATCATAACTTTGAGGCAACAATTGCCAAGAAGGGTTTCCAACAAATATAACAAGTGTATTGTCCATTGAATTCAATTCTCTCGTGATGTGTGTGATGTTAAAAGATAAAAAAAAAAAAAAATTGATATCAAACCTCAAACTGTTTGTGTATATATTTTCAATAAATTGTTTGAGGGAGTATAAATTATTCTAACCATATTTAAAATCAATTCGGAATCCCCAAACATGGTAAGATGATAGGAGCCAATATTAAAAGCATTTTCAATTCCCAAAATCAAGGCTTTAAATTCTGTAATATTATTGGTGCAAACAAATTCCAATCTGTAAAAAAAATTGTGAAAATTTCCTATGGAAGAGTACAATATAATACATGCACCATTACCCTCACTTGAACAAACACCATCAAAGTGCATGTGCCACATTCCATCTTCAAACTATGAAGAGGGTAAAACATAATCGTTATATTCTTCAAGAAATATAGAATATACACCAAGATCCTTCTCATTATAATTTACATGAGGCTAAGGAAGACTCTCAATATATGGCGATATTTCTCCTTCCTTGAGATCGATGATGTTATTTCCATTTTTAGGTAGGGAAATGTGAGAAACATCTAAAGAAATGTAGCCACCATTCAATGCCTATCGATCTCTCCTAAGATAATAGAATAATTCCCGATTGGCATAGATATAACTTGAATGTTGCAGGTGGTTGTGATCTTCGAATGAGCACACAAAAGTAATGTTGCATCTCTGATTTCTCCAATTGTAACTTGTTTTTGACTATTATAAGACATCATGTTCTTTAAATTTTCATTGGTACATGAAAGACCCAATTCTTCTGCAATATCTTTGACATAACATTTGGACCTGGACCTCCATCAATTAAGAAGCAATGGGAAATTTTATCCATTATTTTTATTGATACATAGAAGGGAGTATTTTTTACATAACTCCTAGGGTTATATAAACCTACTTTATTTATGTACAATTCTTCTTCATTTGACTCTTCAGATAAACTAGCTATGGTAGAAGTTTTACCTTCCATAAATTCTTTCAGATGTCTTTGTTGTTATAGGATGGTGGCCATATCCAATAATGATGCATCTTCTTTGATTGTAGATATTTGCTTGAGAATATTGTATTTAGAAGAATAAGGAGAAGAGGTGGAAACCTTTTGACTTTGGTTACCCTTAGTAACCTAAGGGTTTGTTTGTTTAGAGGATGAACTTGGGGAAAAATTAATCTTGGGAGTACCACCCTTACCTTTGTTTGCATATGATTTATTCCTTGTATCTACCATCATAAAATCCTCTTTAGGATCCAAATATAAGGCAGCTATGGTTGTATCAACTTTTTTTCCAAAGATTCACTCTTATGCTCTCTTTTTGACCTCACGGGTACTCTCATCATGGTTATCATCACAAAAATTTTCACCATAGCCTTGAAATAAATATCCTTTAGATGAATATTAGATTGAAAATTATTTGGTTGATTCCGAAAAGCATCTTGTGCAAAAGTTTCAATTGTGGTTGACATAGAAGTCGCCCCTTTTCTCTCAAAATAAATCATTTGATTGCTCATATCCTATACCAACTATAAGACAATTGACATGTCATTTTATTTAACATAATATTCACTTGGAATACCTATCCTAGCTTATTGTTCCTCAAATTCCAAGTAGGTTTGTAAAGCATATCTTAGATTATTAACATTATTTTCTTCAAGCCTATGTCTATAAGGAACAGGTAAGGTATTATAATAATGCATCAAAGTGGCTTGATTATGAGGTTTGATTAAATCTTGAATTTGATTGTACAATTTAGTAAAATGTAGATTGAAATATTTTATGGTTTCACCCTTGTTATACACAATATTGTTGTAATCTTTGAGCTTATTTGTTGGGATTTGGGGTTATCCATATGTATATTTGAACCAATAAGACATTTCATCCCAAGTAGAGAAAATTTTGGGTGGTAATTCAAAAAAAATAGTTGTAGCTTTTCCCTCTAATGAATTGACAAAAAGGTTCATACAAACATTCTCATCATTTTCCCCAATATTATGACAAGTGTTAGAAAAAACAATGAGATGTTCATTGACTGATATAGTGCCATTTCCAGAAAATTTGGGAAAATGGTCTTTGAATTTAGGAAAGGGAGTTGTAGCTAGATCTAAGTTAAGTGGAGAAGATACATGCCATGGAGTAGCATATATATCTTCCTCATATTTGAATAAACCAAATCATTTAATTACTTTGGCTGGATTAGTAGTGGAAACAATAGGATTATAATGATTGTATATACTTCCTATCAAGGAAGTTGATGAAGCTTGTGATGATGTAGAACCATTAGAACTACCAGAACCACCGCCAGATGAAGTCATTGTGGACTTTCAAGGAGGGAAGGAGACAAAAATACTTGTTATCTCTGAAGAAGAATCAGAAAATGATCTTCTAATTTTAGACTGAAGAATATCAACAATTTGTTTCTTCCTTCCTATCTTTAGGAGAGGATCAAATTCAGGTGGTTGACCGCTTAAATGTCTAGAAAGACAGGTATTAGTTGACATACAGAATAAGTCACTGAGGAGGTATGTTTTGAGCTTACCTATGTAAGGCTTCTCTTTGGTGCTGAATTTCAATGTATCTAGCTATGGATTCCCAAGAACACTCAATCTCTTTTTGGGTACATGCATTTTCAAGAATTAAATAAAAAAGACAAGAAGCAATGTTTCTTTGATCATGAAATCTAAAAGCAAGTTGTAGGAAAAGTCATTTAAAATAAAACAAACCAAAATATTCAAAGAACAAAACTAGAGAGTAAAGATTATTCCCTAGTATGGTCGCCAAAATAAATGTTGATGCGAGGAATGAAAAGTCCTCACTTAATAATTTTTTAATCTTACTAGGATAAGGAATATAGGTGGGAATGTTACCCTAGGTTTATAGCCTTGGAAAAATCTCAATCATCCCTTGAGAAATATATTCTTGGACCCGATGTTATTGTAAAGTTGTGTTTCTGCTTAAAAAAAATGAAAAAAAATGTTTATATGTAAATGATTACAAGAAATAAAATCAATGAAATAATGAAATAATGAAACAAATCAATGTGAAAATCAGAAATACACAAGTCTCAATTAAGGAAAACCATTTTTTTGTTAATAATAACTTTTCTGAGTTACAACAAGAATGCCTCTTTTCAAACCCCTGCAAATGTAAGGACCAAGATCAGACTTATAAGTCTAAGATGGAATTGAACATCATACATAGACAATTGGTGTCTGAAAGAAAATGAACAAGACTGTATACATTGGATCAACAAAGTCAGAAGCTCGTCATGTCTTGACCCTACAAAATAATCTTACTTAGACCTGAAACTTAATTCGAAAATTCTAATAAAACTACAAAGACTATCAAGAATAATGAATGACCTTTTGAAGCATGTCAAATATCAATTCTTCCTAGTCCTTTCTTATTTTCCACCTTTAGAAAGATCCAACTATCAACAAGAGGATTTATCCTTTTTAAGAAACTCATAAATGAAAGAATGAAATTCATAAATCTCAATATGAAACAAGAGAAAACCTTATCATAAGTGTTTGTCTTTAATTTCTCCTCTTCTTATTTGTCCTCTGGTTCTTCCTTTTATTCTCTAAAAGGTAGTTCCTCAAGTAGTTGAACTACTTTTAGTTACTAAAGTTAAATAATTTTAGTTAACAAATAGGATAACAACTTTATTGATAAGGATAATTAATAAATAAATAATAACTAAATAGGCAGGGTCACCCTCATATGTCTTTGTAAATTTTTCAATCATCCCCTTGTTCCTCCATAATTATCACCACACTTTATACACATATTGTAGTAACAATAAATATAAACTCCAGCTGAAATAATCATACTTCATAAATAATAAACACTTGTATCTCCAAAAAAACTTATATATCATGATTTATGTTTTCTCAAAATAATAATAATAATATCAATTGTCCAAAATATATGTGTCTCAAATTCAAAAAGTTGCCATCATGACAATGGAATAAACCAAAAGTTATATTTTGTGTGTGAGGTTGTCTGCCTATGTGCATTAGCCTCTGACATTGTTTCCCTGTCCTTGATCAAATCTACACCTACATATTTCTTTTCTTCACTCTTTTGTATTTTTGAATGCATTTCATTAAAGGTAATCATTCTTACACTGTCTATGAGTTTAAGAGGCAAGGATTTGACAGTGTAGGATGATGTTTCAAAGAAATCAGAACTGATTGAAATGGTAGGCTGTTGTTTTTTACTTGGTCCAGGTTCAATAGCCAAGGATTTATACCTCTTTGAGAGTTGATGGGAATGGACATGTGAAGCTATAGAAGAAACTAGTTGAACTGGTAATATAGGAGGTGGAGGAGGAAGAGGTAAAGACATAGTTGGCCAATGACCAATACCAGATGGAGGATTTACTGGTGGGTCATTCTATCCATAATTTATTAGAGGTTGAACTTGTACATGAGGCTTATCAGAAATTTTTGTGATGCTTGGGTGAGGCCGAAGATCATTAGGTTGAACAGGAGGAATGAATGGTGGTTGGGGGGTTTGAAAATCTAGGTGTCCTCCAATATTCAATTAACCAGTTTGAACTAACTGATTAAACTCTTCAGAGTTTGCATCAAAATTTATAGAGAACCTCATCCTCTTGTTCCTCCTTCTTTTCCAAAATGCATGTGTCCCTCTACCTCTGTTACCTCTATTTCCTCTGTTGTCGGACCAATTACTGTCTTTATTGAAAAAATATCATTTATATCATCCACATCCAAATTAGTACATATAAAAGACATAACATATAAGACATCAAATATTGTTTTTAAACATGACTAAATTTGTCTCTAGAATGACATAACCGTGCAACATAAAAAGGGAGATGACCAGGAAAATGGAATCAAGGAAAAAAATAAAAGAACTTCTACACAAACACCAAATCTATCTTTCAAACTTTTCAATCTATTTTGTGAACCTTCATTATATATAAGCCACTTCTCTTTTATAAATGTGAACAAGGAAGTGTATGGAGAATGGGATTTGTGCGATGAGGAGTTATTTGTGAAAATTAAATTTGTGACAGGGATTACATAATGGACTGTTCAAATTCAAAAATCTTAATCAATGCCTATACATTTCCTTAATAAAACTAATCATCCAATTTTAAACTATTGTTATTCATATGTACAAGTTGTGAACTATCATCCACCTCTTCTCATCATTGTTATTCATTATTTTCTTGCCACACTGAAATGTGTTCTTTATAAATTATATAGACAGGAAATAAAATGGAATAAGGAATTTATGAATAGGATTAGAGAGTATAACTTATGTAAAATGTTATGTATGATGGAGCAAGTGAAAGCCTATATAATTTAAACTTGGTTTTCAACATGTAACCTTAATCAATATTTATGTCATTTTTAACACATATCATTGAGTTATGTTATTTTCAAAATGCCTATGATATATATATGGTATATCCTTTTAATGGAATATATAAGCCTTATATGTTCTAATAAGTTGAAACACCGTCCATACATAATGAAGATCAACATTGGTTCATCAATTCTTTTAAACTTTATATCCTTGTACTCCAAATAATATATGTAGAGAATTAATACAATAGTGGTCGATGCAAACAAAACTTTCATTTCAATGATATTGGATGTATAAACATATATCTTTACCCAAAACTGAACTCCAGGAATCAAAAGATATGTATAAAGGCAAGCAGTGAGCAAGGTTTGTAGCTTTCTTTTATTTTTAAAAACACAGGTATGAACCTTTCCCTTCTCCATTATAAGTATTTAATCAAAATGAAAAATTGCAAAGCCAATATAATAGGTCGTATTGGTTATGATAGCTGGAAATATTTCATAAGACCTGACTTCGTCAATGAGTGTGAATTTAGACAACTTAACTCAATCATTTAAAACAACAATTGAAACAATCAACTATGGGTATCATCAAATTCGACTTAAGGGTTGAACCGTGTCCCAATGGTAAACAAATCAAGTAGAATATGGTTGTCTCAAGTTCAAAACACTTTATCATCAGATTGAAACTTATGAGCACAAAACTCAAAGAGTGAACTGAACATCAATAAGTTTGTTACTAAGTATTGATAGACCCATGTTCTAGTTTTGTTATTGAACAGAAATTGCAATACCAAAAGAAACATATTCAAATTTCACCACCCAAAAGTATCCTTAGTTAATGAACGAAAAGTGAAAACCCAGACCAAGTCGTAAGGGTTTTGTTATGGTGAATATGGATTCTCATAACTTGGGTTGAACTCGAAATCATATACCGGGTTTATTTTGTTTCTGTGAAAAGACCCATATCATTTATTCCTTAAATAGAACTTTGTAAGTTTCAAAATTTAACATAAATAATATACCCAGTAGGAATAAATCAATTTTCAAATTGAGTGATCCGGATTATTTTCGGAATGAAATGAAAGAAGAGATATTACAATGAAATACACATAAAAATTTCCATAAACAGAGAAATACAACAATACATTATTTCTATTAATGAAAGACATGTACAGAGACTATAAAAATACAGAGAGCGAGACTCACTAGAATGGTGGTAGCTTTATCTCTGAGAAGAGATGTGATGACTATGCTCATTCGCAAGAAAATGATTACAATGCGGCTCTGAAGGCCTTTTTATGATAAACATGAATGCCAAAAACATAAACCTAGGAGATGAATCCCCAAAAGTTATGTGGGCCCCGTTGGGGTAAGTTAGTACATTAACTTCCCGAGGTTGTAAATTTTGCATACAATCTTCATTTTAGGCGTGTGATAGCCCATTAGAAAGGTCTTTTCGAGAAATACGCATTATGTTGTCAAAATCTAGCTCCATCTTTGGTTTGATTGTGGCAAGCCAAGAAAACATTGTTTAGATCCCCAAAATGGCCCTGGAAGTACATAAAGATGTAATGACATGAAAAATTCCAAAATAATCCAATTGGAATAGGTGGACGACCACCACTATCCACCTGGATGTTTTGTAGGGATTTAGGACAACCCCATAAGTGCATAACCCACAATTACAAATAAATGTCCCCATTACAGAGAAACGAGCCAAACTGAAAATTGTTAAGATGAGACAGTTGGAATTTGGAACAGGTGAGTGGCCACCAATATCCACCTGGATTAATCCTCCCCCCTTAGGAAGTGATGGTCTCCATTGCTTTGAGTTCTCAGGGAAGAGGGTTAAGCATTTTTTGAATCTGAATCTTGGTGAGTTGCGTGCCTTGTTGGAGAATTTGTGTTGCTTGGTCTGTGGACGATTGTCATGAACTTGTTGTTGGCAGGGTTGAATCTGTTCCACCAACTTGTTGTCTCTGGGCTTGACGAGGCATTGTGTAGGCACCACTGTAGGTGAAGAAAACATATATTATTTCTCTTCTGCAATTTTCTTCTGCTAGATAGAAGGTGTTGAGGCTGGAGTGGTTGTAGTGGCCTTTTGTGCATCCTTTGAATAGACTGTGAAGAGGATGAATTTTGCAGTATGAGATATTACCTTGCGGCACTATTTTGGTGGAAAATTAGTCGAAACTACCTCTAGTTTCATGTAGAGCTGACCCCCCAGAGTAATAATGACACTACGAGGTCGAGACTCATAAACAACATGATGTTTCCACATATATGGTTGGCCCAAAAAAACATCACATACATCAAGAGGGGAAACATCACACACTACCTCATCCTTGAAGGGTTGGATGCCATATAAGGACAGGTGGTATTATTGGCTAACGTGAAGATATCCTCCCTGGGGAAGCCACCCATGTTGTATGGTTGCGGGTGTGGTGTTGTTGACAACCCCAACTATTTAACGACCTCATATGAGATGAGGTTCTTCTAGCTACCGCTATCAACAATGAAATGCAATGCAGTCCCCTTCACCCACATATGTGAATGGAACAGGCGCTCCCCCTCTTCAGGATCCGTTGGTTCTTCTGGTTGAATTGTTGTGGTCGCAACAGTAGTAGTGGGGTCTACGTCAATGATCTGTCTTCTCCCATTATTTTATGAATCACACTTCGAATAAAGGTTTGTCTCCTTGTATTTGATCTCAACCACTAATTATTGTTTTAAGAGACATTCATTTATGTTGTGCCAGGGGATTTTGTGGAAATTGCACCACTTTCCAGTGTCCTTCTTCGTCTTTTTGTGACCCTTCTTTTCATGTGGCTTCAAATGGTTTTTGAGAGGTTGTTTGTTAGGGTCATATTTATCATACTTTGGTTGTTGCAAATTTGTAGACCCGAACTCTAGTTTGTTCTGGTACTTGAACTTCTGCTCGATTTTAACAACATATCGATAAGTAGCACCCATTGATGAGATGTCCATAAAATCCAATTTAGTTTCAATGTATCTGTGTAAAGCCCCACGGTATTTCAGAACCAAATGTTGCTCATATTCTTTGATACCCAGATTGGTGCGGAAGGTATGGAAGGTATTGGTGAACTCCAGTACTGCTTGGCCCCTCTCTTTCTACAATGTGGTCCATCTCATGTACTGGTCGTCATAGTTTCCAACAGGGTAATATTGTTCCTTGTCTGCATCCACAAAACAATCCCAAGTGGGCTCGACCCCATATATTCCAGACTCCTCTGTGGAAATTTGCTCCCAGTAAGTTTGTCACCAATGTTTGACATGGGGGAGAGCTTTAAGGAGTGTGAAGGTGATATTTTCCCTGTTGGAAAAATTGTGAATAGAGAAATAACCTTCTAGCATATTTAACCATTTTTCTAGGGCATATACATCTATCTGTCCTTCAAATACAGGAATATCAAAATTAGATTGTACCTTGAAAGGTGAGGTGCCTCCAAAGTGGTCGCTTGATGAAGACGCATCGGTTGTTATTGACAAGCATTGAAGGATGTGGGAAAAATTCTCCATCATTTTGTCCCTCTTTTGCGTGAGAGCTTGCTTAAGCAATAGATTAAAAGAATCGTTTTCTCTGTCGTTTTCCTTTTCTTCTTCCATGGAGGGTTTCTTGGGTGTGCGAGAGCGATTTTCCTCAAGAGATACAAGCTCGAGACACAACTTTTTATACTCGGACCTCATCGAGGACATGCACAAAAAAACTGATCAAGAGCAGCATGCTCTGATACCACCGATCCAGATTATTTTTGGCACGAAATGAGAGCGGAGATATAACACAGAAATATACAAAGATATTAGAAGAGAGACAATAACATAAAAGATATATATCATATATATAACAAGAGGCATAGACATACAATAATACATAATTTTTATTAATGAGCGAAATGTACAAAACTGTAGAAATATAGAGTGAAAGGCTCGCTAGAATGGTGGCATATTTATCTCTGAGAAGAGATGTGACGGCTATGCTCATTCGCAAGAAGATGATTTCAATGAGGCTCTGAAGGCCTTTTTATGATAAACATGAATGCCAAAACCTTAGACATACAAAAACCTAACCCTAGGAGATGAAGCGTCAAAAGTTATGTGGACCCCGTTGGGGTAAGTTAGCACATTAACTTCTCGGGGTCGTAACTTTTGCATACGATCACCATTTTAGGCGCATGATATCCCATTGGAAAGGTCTTTTCAAGAACTACGTGGTATGTCGTCAAACTCTAACTATGTCTATAGTTTTATTGTCTCTAGCCAAGAAAACATTGTTTAGAGCCCCAAAATGGCCATGGAAGTATATAAAGATATATCAACATGAAAACTTCTAAAATAAGATAGTTGGAATAGGTGGGCGACCACCAATATCCACCTGGATTTTGTGTAGGGATTCAGGACAGCCCCGTAAGTGCAGAACCCACAATTACAAAGAAATGTCCCCATTACAAAGAAACGTATTGAACTGAAAATTGTCAAGATGAGCCAGTTGGAATTTGGAACAGGTGGGTGGCCACCAATATCCACCTGGATCACTGAGTTTTATTTATATATGAACCAACAACAAAACCCAATATTCTAATCGCCTTTAATCGTTGAATCATTCATGAACAAATGAAAAATGGTAGTATGAATATGCAAAACTAGTGACTTCAACCAATTATTAAAAAAAATACATTTTCTTTCATTTTTCTTGAAGAAGCGACAGAGTGAGGGAAAATGAGACATTTTCATGTACACAACATGCACATCAAATCCAAACTTAACCAACATAAAGACAAATGCATTGCAAGAGATGTAAAACCAGCTGCAAACTCATACCTTGTTTCAATGTGATTTTATACCAATGTCGAGAGCCCAAAACAATTGTACATCAACGACCAAGAACGAGGGTTTCTCAGCAATCAAAGCGTTAATCTCTCTTAATGACAATTAAAAATGAAATGAAACTCGAAAAACCCACAAGATAGAAATTTGATGGACTCGAGACTATGGAGTAAATGCCCATGTCCTGTCAAATTCAATGCATGGCTAGCTCCACTACTCACCACAAACAAACATCGTAAGACACATATGCCACATCAACTAAAGTCCACCTCTAGCAAACACCATAACCAATCGCAAATTCAAACCCTATTCCATGTAAGCATCGAGCTCGTATGCCATGTCAACACTTTAGTCATAAAAAATTTCCATTGTCACATCATATAACTACCCAATCCGCTATGAGAATATAGAGTTAAATCATCATCTTGTCAAACACTGCATTGAATCGTGTGACCATCATATCGCATGGCTCAATAAAAATTTATACCATGCAACGATACATGTAAACCACCTTTTAAAACTTCAACCATGTGCCATATACAACATTACCTTCAACCCAAAATTATGACATATAATATTGCATACAAACCATAGGTATCATATCCTCCCTTTAAACCTTGCAACTTGTGAATTATTTCATTCATAACATAAGTTTGTTTCCATAAAGGAATTTTAAAATAACTTAAGCCACAAAACCTTTGACAAATATGTTATGACAAAAATGACAAGATTGCTTCTTATGCATGAGAAAGCATACACAACATGACACTTTCATTTATTTTTTTCAATTGCATGAGTAGGACAACTTTAAAACTCTTTTTGTATTTGTGACGAAACTTAGCTTAGGCTTCATGGTATTCTTTGATAAATGCTATGAGAATTGACTTATATCAACATGCCAAGGCTCTCCATGGTGGTAGAACTTTAATGGTCTCATCTATGAAACAAAAGTGTATAAGTACTAAGTAAATGATTTAAAATGAATGCCTTTGAATTTTCTTAATAAGGGGACCCCACTTATTAGTTATTTAATAGTCATAATCATGAGCTTCACAATAATTTGCAAGCTTTTAATATAGGTGATGAAGATTTGAGTCAACAAGAAGGATAACAAGTTCTCCTCGTAACCACTTAAGCTAGACCCTTTTCACTCACACACACATGGATTGTTCCTCACAATGTGGTCTAATGAAAACTTGGAGTGGTTGTTGTGAAGATGACCTAAGTTGATATCCTAATGGATGTCATCTTCTATCCTAATGAGCATCATCTTCCCATGCATGGGCTTTGTCATTGTTTCCCCCCACACACATAGATGTGTGTGTATATGTATTTTTTTACACATATATCATAATTACTCTATTAATTAAGTTTAACCTAAGTTAAAATGTAAAATGGATACTATCCTTGATAAAAAAAAGTCTTATACTTACAAAAAAAATATATTATTATTTTTGTTATAACTTTTTGACTACCTCAATCATTTAAAAAAAATATGATACACTATTATACACCAAACTCTACCCACATTAAAAGAAAATTATTTTAATTATTTAAGAGCCTAAAATAATAGAGTTTTATGTATATAAATATTTTTGTTGGGCTTCATTAATTTTTAAAAATATAAAATTATCATAAGTTATAAATTAGTATATCAGGCTCTTTCTATTTATAATTTTTTTATTAAAAAATAATATAATTTAAGTTTTAAAATTCTATATGAACTTAAAAGTTATTTTGCATAAATTTTAAATTTTATGTTTAAGTTAATTAAACGTTATTTTGTACAAATTTTAAATTTTATATTCAAATTAATCATAAATAAATTGCTTTCATAAAACAATAATAAAATAGAATAAATTGCTTTTATAAAAATATAATAAAATAGCCAAACTATATAAAATGAAGTTGGGTTAGTTTGCACGTAAATGTTATTTTGCACAAATTTTAAATTTTATGTTCAAATTAATTAAACGTTATTTTTCACAAATTTTAAATTTTATATTCAAATTAATTATAGATAAATTGCGTTCATAAAACAATAATAAAATAATAAATTAGAATAAAATGCTTTTATAAAAATATAATAAAATATCCAAACTATATAAAATGAAGTTGGGTTAGTTTGCAATTTTATGTTCAAATTATTTATAAATGAATTGCCTTTATAAAACAATAATAAAATAAAATGAATTGATTTTATAAAAAATAAAAAAGAAATAAAAAAAATAGCCAAATTATATAAAATGAAGTTAATGATATAGATTGAGTGATTTTGTACTGAATAACATTAAGCTACACAATCATAGCAGTTAGAAAAAAAGTTTCTAAATGATTTACATTGTTTTTAAGTATAATTTTATTTAAAATTGATAAAAATTTGTTAGTTCTATAAATTAAATCTATAAAATATAAATATTCTAGAAGTGTTTTTTTATCAAACTAAATTTATTTATTTATTTAAAAATATAATTTAAACAATACAAAATTATGATTTTCCCCAAATTTAAACATTAGGTTTCTACCAAATACATACCAAAACTTAAAACATGGATTTTTTTTCCTTAAAACATGGTTTTTTTTTGTTTTTTTTTTAATGTAATTGAATAAGACAATATGTTTTTTAAATGTGATGGAGTAAGACAATATGTGGATTTCAAATTTATGATATTTTATGTTGTAATTTCCTCGAAGCCTTAAATGAGGACTCCGGTAGGATTTGTGGGAGGGCACAAAACAATGATTTTCAACTTTCACTTAAAAATGTTTTCATATTTATATTTTGATATTTAAGTGATTTAATAAAAAGAGCGTAAATATTTATAAAATATTATTTTTATTTAGAAAGGTATATATCTATTGATAATGGGTACAATTAATCACTTTTTAATTTAAAATTTTAATTTGATGGCTAACAATTGAAGATGCTGGCCACTTTTAAATGATTAACTTTTGGGATTACCAAGTTTGGATTTGCTCAACTGTAGGGGCGTTTCATTTTCTGAACCTTTCATTTCTGACTTTCCTCAACTATCCGCGTGTTTCATTTTCATTTTCTGGCTGTAGGGACGTTTTATTTTCCAGTTATCAGTGCATTTCATCCTTTAAGCTTTTATCAACCACGATTTTGAGTGGCTGTGCTAGTTATACTGTTTTCGTATAATTTGATTGGTGGCTTCTGCTCTTCACGATATATGAGGAGCTATCCAGAAAGGTCAAAGGCTTATATCGATTGTCGATATAATTTTATGGATAGTTGATTTGAATATAGTTCCTTCCGAAGTAATTCAAAGCTTGTCTATTTGCTGTTGTTTTCTATATTAAATTATAGATGGGACAGGTAGTCCAAGAGGGGAAGAGTAAGAAGGAAGATGTGGTGATGGGGGTTGCACTGAGGGAAGAAATGAGGTTACTAGAATATTAGGTTTCCATGTCTAGCGCCGCCTTGTAACAGAGTGGAATTGGTAGATAAGCTTCAAAATTGTATCAAAACTGTACCAGAATGTCTATCCTTGAAAGGATTGGAAAGTGCACAGGAAACATATCTTTAGTCTTTCATGGATGGGTGCTGCCATACATAGATTCAATTTTATGGAGGCTGCAGACAGTTGTACTATTTATTATTGATATGAATGTGAATCCAGGTGGCTTTTGATGGAATAATTCAATGGGATGAAATAGTCTCAGCTGCTATATATTTCTCTGCGATTAGCTCTTACATAAAGAGGAATATATATAGCTCTTTACACGGCCCAGGAGACGATATATTTCATTATAGGAAAGTGGAAACAAATGTTCCAGTTGCTGTCATCATGTGGGTTGTTGAGAGTAAGTTAATACTTAGGATCATTAAGATAGCTGCTGCATCAAATTGCTGAAACAAAATCCTGGGAAGGATTCTAGGGGGCTCTTAAGAAGAAGTGATGGATGATCATTAACGTTGAGAGACATGCTACGATTTATGCAATGCTTCCCCTTTATTGTTCTGCACGCCATACGTAGACTTCCAGTTTCAATCTTTGGAAAGTCTTTTGTGCCACTGTGTCTTCTCCTAGGTTTGAGAAGCCTATTCCGATTATGTCCATCGATGGGAAAACCGGAATTGTGGGAATAGACGGTGGGTTAGTGATATCGGTAGGCTCATAGCCATTACTCATGCTAAGAGATGATGAGTAATCAGCTTATATTCATCTTAACCAGGGATGTATCAAGTGTTAATAGGGCTCAAATTTCTCGAGTTGCAAACCTGAGTGCAAAGTTTGAATAAAGGTTTGTATCTCGAAAGATTACATGATATGTCACTCTACTTTAGTCAATCAAATCTCTACACAAGGATTAGAAATTGACATGTACACCCAAATCAATACATCTAATTAATATAATTACATGAAAACAACTTCTTAAAATATTTTGCAATTTGCTATGTAGAAATGTTTTCCCATTTGCTTCACCTCTTGATTATATTCTGCTCTTCTTATTTTCTATATGCACATGCTTCTCATCTATTAGCTAGAATGTTGATAGATTTGCTTCCATTCCTTGTCATGATCTCATAAGAAATGCACATACTTCTCCTCTATTAACATGAGTGTTTTCGATTTTCTTCCCTTCATGATTGTATTGTCCTCTTCTTGTTTCATACTGGCCAGAATGTTCGGTCATTTGTTTATCTCTCGATCATACATTGCTCTCTTACACTTATCTAATAGATGATGCCAAGCTTCTAAAATGATTTTAAATGCTTTGGTGATTCCTACACAATTGTTATTATCAGGATGCAATTCTAGAGACAATTTTCTATACATTTTTTTAATGAAAGAATCTTCTGCAACCAAATCAACTTGTAAATTTTTGTAATAATCCATCTTTCCATTGGAGTGCTTGTGACTTGTTGCAGTAAGGTGGATATCTAAAACTGATATGAATTGTTCAATACCTTTTAGGTGCGTATACAATCCCTAGGCCTTCAATGTAAACTTCTTGGCTCTTATTGCCTCCTCGATGTTGCAGTACTCCATCACAATATATACTACTCGTGCCACCATGCAATATTAACTAATGATGGATCATTCATTTCTTTTTTATGTGTGTAATGGAGTCGACATGTGATTATTCATGTAATTGAGTTAAATTGAATTTTTTTTAATCTTTTAATGTAAAGTTGTATGTGACAGCATCTCTCCCATATTAAATTGTAAAACAGCTCTCAACCTAATAAAATTTAATTTATAAACTCATACAATTTTTTCTTTCGTAAAATTTAAATACAAAAATGTCTCAAGATTTTTTGATTGAATATTAAAAATGGGTCACACATTTTCTCGTGATTTTGTAAAAAACTAGAAAGTCAAGTAAAGGATGTTTCCACTCAAACTCTCAATTGGTGAAGAAAATCCTAACCACAAATTATGAGAGGCTAGAAGCGCAATCAAACAAACCACCCACACTTCAAACTAAGGAAAATATCCTAACTTCGAGGGAATCCCAATGATCAATCCAATCCTAATCGTGTAGAGCGGGAGTTTAAATAACTTAAATTAACTATGACTCAAGTAACCAACAATCAACTTGCCTTTTAATGTTATGAGAAAGATTAAGTGTGTAAATTAATTATTAAGTTCTTTAAATATACATTTAAGTTCCAAGTCAATTGCAAGTTAAACGCATACTTGTGTATGAAAATGTTGGAATTGACTTTTAATGAGTTATGAAAATCTTCAATGAGAGTTCAACCAAAAATTAACCATGACAAGAAATATGAAATTATGAGAATATAAGCAAGATCATGTCCAAAGCTTGCTGAAATTGTGCACAAGTTATTACAACATTGAAAGAAACTATCATATGATGTTTAATGTTGGACTCCAAGTCTCTTTATTATTTTACTTTTTTTTATTGAATTGATTCTATTTCACAATGGTTATCAAATTTAGCTGTATTAGTTTTTCAATCTCAACATTTTTCTAATATCTAATATTATTTAGTTGTTTTTTTTAATATCTAATATTATTTAGTTGTTTTTTGTGTTTTTGATGATAAGTGGAGTTTTCAATGTCCATTCAAAATGTTGAATGTTTCAAAATATTTTTCAACCCTAACACTCTTTTTTAATATTATTCCAGTGTTTTTGTGTTCCTGATTACCAAGAATATTTTAATTGAAGTGTTATAATCATCCCCACTTATATTTAGTTAAGCTAAACTTAATCCCATCATCAAAAGTATAAAACTTCTATGATTATTGTCCAAGACATCATTATCATAATGATTATTTTGGTGGTGAGAATTTAAGCACTTTATGATAGCCATGTGATCATTGAACAATATAGAACCCTATTAACTACTGTAAACACAGAGTGATAGGATAATACAACCTACTCTTTAATGCAATGCAAGAAAAAGTGTTCTACCCATGTCACAATAAAAATCATTAATAGCAAATCACCATTCTGATTTCCAAGTATAGCAGGCCAACTGCAGCACGAAAAATCATTAATAGCAAATCACCATTCTGATTTCCAAGTATAGCAGGCCAACTGCAGTACGTTTATTTTATAGTGTAGATCTAAATGTATTTAAACCAACAAAATTTAGATTGTGATATATTCGAACAACATGTAAAGAGATTTATTAACCCAGTAAATTCACTTGATTGAGCATCGATCTGCTCTTAAATCTGTTTGTGGATTTTAGACCAAACCAAGATTATTCCAACGATTATGAGTACTGAACTCGTAGGCAATACAGACAAATCGTTTGATAAGGTTTAACAATGATCCATTCTCTTAAGATATGAAATGCCAACACAATGTGAACAACGATATCATGATAAATTTTAGGTCATGGCATGAATCGTTATTATTATTACCATAAGTAGTAGTGATTATCCATGAATGAAAAAGTCAGAAATTAGGAGGGTCTTTTCAAATTATTCCAAATGAAAATTTATTCTCTTAATTCTGTCCTAGATAACTTTATCCTTAGATTAATATGATCTTTGGAGAATATTGTAGATTAATATGATCTTTGGAGAATATTGTAGCCCATAAACTTTGAATAATGCAGAATTTATATAAAGTCGTTAAAACCATTTCTTGCAAGGCATTCCAAAGTTATAGCATCGATTCACCTTTTAGTAATGAATATATTAGATTTAAAATGAAACATTGTAAGGAATAGTGTTGAAGTATGTTAAAGCAAGGTATAAACTCTTAAACTTTGAATAATGCAGAATTTATATAAAGTCGTTAAAACCATTTCTTGCAAGGCATTCCAAAGTTATAGCATCGATTCACCTTTTAGTAATGAATATATTAGATTTAAAATGAAACATTGTAAGGAATAGTGTTGAAGTATGTTAAAGCAAGGTATAAACTCTGAGACAGTCATTGCTAGAACTGAAAATACTCTTCATCAACAAATTTTTAACCATTCATTATGTTAATCCATCCATGAGACCAAAATCATTGAAATTTTTTTAGTTAAATGAATAGAGTAGAAAATGGTGAAGCTTGTTAGCAACTTAAATGTTTCAAAGTCTTTAGATGTTTTAGAAATATTGCATCTATTTTAATTAGATGATTAGATTGGATCTATGTTTCAAATGTATTATAAAATGTTAGATCCAACATATATCCTTCCTTTAAACGTGTATCCAATCAAACCATAGGAAAAGGAGAGTGCAAATTGACCTTTAGAGTAAGTAAACTTAAACAACAATTTGCACAAAGAAACCCTAAGTTAATTGCTAGATCTGAAAGATGTTAGCCTAATTAACTAATGAAATATGCAACTTCGATCTAAAAATTGAAAGCTACAAACCTTAGATTGGTTGTAAACTAAATTAAATGAAAATTTGAATGAGATGACTAAAAAACAAGGAAAACCAGTGCCTTATCCCACTTTGGAAATGGGGTCACTTGATCAAACCCTGAGTGACATTCTTGTATCTTCGGCACTTGAAGGCATTAGCACCATGAAGGATTGCTAATAGTCTTCAATTTTAGATAATTGATGCACAACAAAATTCTAGGAAAGACTAATCTAAGAAGTCTTAGCCTAAGTACTACAACAATTAATATAACTAAGCACGTAAAAGGATGAAATCCTAGAAATTATGTGCCCTAAACAATTATTTAAGCATAGTGAATGAAAAAGGACTCCATTACCTCCAATGCAATTTTTGTAAGTTGTATTAGCTTTTCTCTTCCTAGAAACTTGTAATGTCAAGATATCCTCCTTGTAGTTCTAGAACGTATACTCAAGATAAGAAAAAGATTAACACAAAGCTTTGCAAGACAACCTAGCTCTTCCAATTGATTTCCAAGCATGAGAAATGAAGGAGGATCCCTCCTTATATAGATAAGACACTCCCTAAACCACACATAGGATACCATTAGCCAATGCAATACCATGTCCTCATACCATGTGCTCAAGTGAAAATCGTGAGCTTAATACCATGAGTGCCCTCAATACAATGACTAAAAACCACTCCAAAGGGAATGCCCTCCTAAAACAAGGGGTCAAAACAATGTGTAGGATCAAACCATCAACTAATACCATGAGCTCCCTCCTCACACCATAGGGAAAAACAAGAGCACCATATATGCCACCACATGTGTGAAAAAACAAGGGCTAAAGGAAGTGAACCCCACCAAAAGGCTCTAGAAACATCCACATGTGTGGGTTAAGAGACAGAAAATGCACTCAAGTGGAGTATTCACACATGTGTCGGGAAAATACACCCTTCAAGTGGCTAGAAACCACTCAGACATGTGAAAGAGGGGTCCAAAAGTGGTGCACTCTGTATGTGTGCTAGAAATATCAAGTAGTAACCATTATAATTGGTTCATGTATGCTCCATATGCTACCAAGTGTATAAGTGATGATGTTGATACCTACATGATTATGTCAATGCATTGTCATGAATCCCAAGAAATATAGAATGGATACCAATGTATATATATATTTATGTATGCTAGTACATGGATCCCAATGTGGGGCATTCACCTATAACAATGAATCAAGTCTCAACAAAATCCATTAGGAAATGCACATTAAGTAATATCTTCTAACAACATCATAACATAAGTTAATTTTATAATTTTCCTAAGTTTTCCATGGTGGGACAACCTTACCCTTATTACATGTGACAATTCCTAGGTGTTGGCACAGGGGCAGACCCAAGGTTCATCTCCAAGAGCGCACCAACAAGTCCTAACTACTGGCCCTTTCGGCAACACCTGCGAAGCAGATGCAGTCTCACCTGAAGTAGCTATGGGGGGGTTGCAGGACAAAGATGTCTACAACCGAGGGGATATCAAGTGGATCCAATAAAAAATCAATACAGCAGTTATATATCATCTACCAGTTCAGATCTACTCCACAAAACTATCTATCAGATCTAACACAGTAATGTAATAATGATATACCTCATGGCAAAGAACAAAGCATCAATCACACACAACAAAAAATATATGTGGTTCACCCTCCCTCTAGGGCTATGTCCACATAATTGTTCTTTATAATATATTAAAATGAATCATACAGTTCTCATATGCGCTCTTAGCTAGCAGATCTTCTTCTTTCTTGTCTCTATCTCTCCCCTTCCTGTGCACCCAACTGCAGGGTTGATCTTCACACCCAGTTGAAGATCTTACAATCCCATAAGGCTCTACACTCATCACTTCTCTCTCACACAATAATCCTCACTCAATCACACAATAACAAATATGACAACAACAACAACATATCCCAAGTCCTTTAGATCTCTATTTATACATTACAATCACTCATCGATAGCCTTAGGCTGAAACCTAGGTGTCAAAACCCTAGGTGTCTAAAATCCTAGGTCAACTTGACCTGTGTTTTCAGGGCTTCGCCAGCCTGTTTTTCCTTCCTTCTCATGCGGTGCTCCAAAGCATCCAACGGTGGCTTTTTCCTCTTGTTGAGTTGTTCGCGATCCGTCTTTATTGTTGATCTATCATCCTCGATCTCCTCGTCCAATTGCCTGCTTCCTTTTACTTTGTTCCGTCTTTTCTGCTCTTTTGCTCACTTCGACCCAATAACAGTCACTGTGTCTTCCACACAGTTCGCATTTTATCTTTTATGCCTTAACCTTCCCTTAATTCCATCACCAAGGGCCAATAGGCCCCCAACACTCACCTATGACTCATCCCGATGCACTCCAGATCTGATCTTTTTATTTTACTTCGACTTCAAACTATGCAGTGCAGCCTTTTTCTTTATGCTTTATGCCTCCTCTCCTTCCTTGTGAAGATTGTCTTGTCTATGTCTGGTACCCAGTTTCAAATGCACCTGGTACCTAGACCCTTAGCCTCATGCTTTTACCGAGAGTTGCAAGGCAGCTGGTTGTCATAATACAATTTCAACCGACTCTCGTTCACCAAACCTTCCTTCCATTCTCCTTTCAAATTCTTCAACTGTGCAGCTCCTCCTTCTGTAACATAGGTAACCTCATATGGCCCAAGCCAATGTGTTTGAAACTTCCCTGGATGTTTCATGAACTTACTGTCATATACCAGTACCAAATCACCTTGCTTAAATGTCTTCTTCTTGATATGCTTGTCATGCTAGGCCTTCTCTCTTTCTTTCTGGACCTGCTGATGGAATCCTGCAATGAATCTGTCTTCTTCAAGTTCAACCAACTATGCAAGCCTCTCTTGAACATCGCCAGCATCATCCATATCTATAAAGGAAGAAATTCTTAATCTTGGTACCAAATATTCCATTGGGACAACGGCTTCGAGGCCATAAACCAACTTAAAAGGGGTCTACATTGTTAGCTTCTTGCAAGTGGTTCTATAGGCCCATAGTACTGCTGGTACTCTTAAATCCCAGTCATCTCTATTAACACTACAAATCTTCGTTAGCATTGTCTCCAAGATTTTGTTGAATGCTTCAACTGTCCCATTTGCTTGTGGATGGTAAGGCATGCTCTTCTGATGGTGGACTGCAAATTCTTCAGTCAGGTCTTCAACTGTTTTATTTATGAAATGTGTGCCTTGATGACTCATAAGGATCTTTGGGAATCCAAACCTGGTTATGATACCATCAAATATGAAGCGCGCAGTTGTAGTTGCACTACAGTCCTTGATTGCTCTTGCTTCGGCCCATCTGGTCAAGTACTCTATCGCAATGATTATGTACCTTGCTTATGTGCGCTTTCCTAGTGGGTTTATGGGTCCTACGAAGTCAATGACCCATTTCTCAAATGCTTGTAGGGTCAGTTGTGGTGCTAATGACATTTTGTCTCTTCTGGACGGTTTCCCAACTCTTTGGCATACATCGCAGGCTCTGTAATAGTCCTTGGCATCTCTGTGTAAGGTAGGCCACCAAAGGCCAACTCGAAGAACCTTCTGCACGGTGGCTTTCCCTGTGTAGTGTCCTCCTGCAATGCCTTCATGAGCTTCGACAAGGATTAATGGTCTTTCTACCTCCATAACACACCTTCTCAATATCTCATCAGGTCCCATTTTGTATAGTTGTCTAGCTATAAGTGAAAAGTCTGCAGCGCGCACTACTAGTTGTTTCTTCTGAGGAATTGTATACTTAGTAGGTTCCATTCCTGTTGATAGGAACTAGACTATATCTGTGAAGTGGTCATCAATCTTTCTAATGGCCAGTAAATGTGCATCCGACAGTGCATTCTCCAAACTGGTCGGCTCTTCTCCGTGTTCCAACCTCAACAAGTGGTCAGGATCTTTGTTCATTCTTCCTGGCTTAACTACGATCTCAAAGTCATATTCCTGAAATAGAAGAATCCATATGCATATTCTCCCCCCAACACTGGCTTGTTGACTAGGTATTTCAGCGCAGAGTGATCAGTAAACATTTTAAAGTGTCCTCCCAACAAGTAGTGGCGAAATTTCTGCAGCGCATACACCATGGCTAACCCTTCTCTTTCAATAGTGGTGTAGTTGATATCTATTATTGATAACTTCCTGCTAACAAAGGCTAATGGGTGGTCTATGTCTCATGTGCCTGGTTGTGCTAACACAGCTCCTAATGCAATAGAAGATGCATCGACATGCACATGAAACTTTTTACTACAATCTGGGAAAACCATAATAGGTGTGGTAACCATTTTCTGTTTCAATGTGTCGAAGCTCTGTTGGCATTGTTCTGTCCAATGAAATTGACAGTCTTTCTTCAAAATCTTCTCCATAGGTGTTGTAATCTGGGCATATCCTTTAATGAACTTCTTGTAATATTATGTATGTCCCAGCACAATGCGCAGCTATTTGACTGAAGTAGGAGGTGGCAGATCAACTATAATGGAAATTTTAGATGGGTCTACCAGCAATCCCTGCTTGCATACAGTATGACCTAACAACACTCCAAATGGTGAGAAGAAGATGCACTTCATCAAATTCAAGGAAATTTGACACTGCCTGCATTTGTCCAACATTAGCCTTAGACATTCAATATGATTTTTCAATAAACTAAAAACAGTCCAATCATCAAAATATGCTTCTAGAAATTTATGTAGGAACTCTTTGAATTCTTCGACTACCACCCTGGAAAATATGGTTGGGGCATTCTTCAATTCGAACGACATTACTATATATTGGTAGGATCCCCATTCTATGGAAAAGGTAGTCTTATGGCGATCTTCCTTGCCAATCCATATCCGATGGTATCCTGAAAATCCATCTGTAAAAGAATATATTTCCTCCTACATTATCTAACACTTCGCCAGTAAATGGTGTAGGGAAGGGGCCATGCAAACAAGCATCATTCATCTTCCTAAGGTCTACGCATATCCCGATCTCTCTTGTCTTCTTGTCTTGTACCACCATAGGGCTAATCCACTCTAACTCTTCAACAGGTTCTATAATCCCTGCTTCTAGCATTCTGTCGAGCTCAATCTTCACTTTCTCCTTATATTTAGGGTTCAATCTGTAGGGTCTCTTCTTGACTGGTCTTGCATCTGGTTTCAAAGGGATCCTCATTTCTCCCATAGGCCCTTTAATGCCCTTCACATCATTGAACTTGGTCGGAAACAAGTCCCGATATTCATGCAGTAACTCGGTGATCTTGTCAATAGTGGCAGCATCCCAATAATCTCCAACATTTGCAAGCTTCGGTGTTTTCTCTGTTCCAATATTGACTTTCTTGATCTTGATCAATTGTCCAATAAATGGTATCTCAACTCCTGGTCCTTCCCCATCTCTCTGGCCTTCTATTTCGGCAATGTTCACCTTCCTAGGATCATCGTCTTCATCAGCATTGATGTTGTAACATCCTTGCAGTTTCTGGAGAGGCGCAACCCATTCATCCTCTTCTTGCTCCAAAGGGAGGCTAGGTGCCTCCTCAAATACTTTATGTCTTATAGTTTGTAATGCTTGATCTATTGTAGGATATTGGATTTTGAATAAAAAGGTGGTGACAAAGTTTTGAGTCATACCTTCCCACTCTATAGTGATGAGGTGCAACTCTGCTTGAAGGTGCCAGTTGATAGGGATAGTGTCCAGCGTGTTTATGAATTTGTGCACCCACTTCTCTCGAGGAATATTTCTCCAGGCATCCTCGCAAATTCGCACATGGTCCTTCGGGAAGCTTTGACCTGTGTACCTAACTTCACAGCCTTCTACTTGTGTTGAGAACCGTGTGGTCATGAGGGTACAACATTGTACCCATTTTGTAATGTTGTGTTTGTGTGTCCCTCACCATCTTGTTGGTGTGGCTTTCAAGGCCTCATCCATTGCCAACAAGTGTTTTTGCGTTGGTACACTTTCTTCAAAGTCTAATAAGAAGGTTTCTAAAAGATTCAGACCAGCAAAGGTGGGTAACTTACTTACTGTTGTGTCGATCCAACGAACTTCTCTAGTTAATCTAGCACACCTCCTTGTAGATACTTCGTACATTTTTTTCTGCCAGTTTTCCAGTGCTTCTTTTGAGTCTGATGAACATACGTTGTCACTTCGCCAGCTCAAATTTCCATCCATCGTAGGATTAATGTAATCTTGTTGTATGGTTGTTAATTTGTATATGTTTTCCAATTTGTATGCGCAGTCTTCTTCTCTGATGGGCTCAGTGTATCACGGACCTTCATCGAGATCTAACGGTGTAATGACCCTAAGGCCATATCCTTCAAACTTCATTCATATTTTCTTTAAATCGACCACAGTGGAATTATTGAAAGCCCAATCAATTCCTAACAACATAGGATAAGGACATCTATCATCAACTATCTCAATTATCTGAAAGTTTGCAAACGTCCTTACTCCGTCAATGTCCACAGGGACATGTTCCAATCTACCAAAGGGGCTTACTTCCTGCTAATTAGCCTTCCTAAGCCTGATAGGGGAATATATCAACTTAGGTTTTCCCATCAGTGTCCAGGTTTTCTTCGTCGCGACATTGACCTCCAACACTAAGTTGAGGATCACATAGTCTATATCATATTATCCAATCTGAGAATTTAGATGTAGTTCTTTGTTTTTCCTTCTCTTCTTGGATAGTTGATGTACTTCTTTATTTAGTAAAGGATCTACCCTTCCTATCTCATACTGTCTGACCAAATTTTTCAATTCTTGTATAGCTTTCACGTCTTTAATCAGCTCTATAAATGTATACAATAAACCGACAAGTTTACTTGCCTCTTTTCCATCTCCGGGCGAAGCAGACTGATTAAATTCTAGAGGCATTCCACATTCTCTGACTTCTGGTCGTGTCTTTGATGAAGAGCCTTGGTCTCCCCTAAATTCTCTTCTTGCCTCCTCGAACACTTGTTTTTCTTTCTTTCCATCAAAAGTTTTTGTCTTCTCTAAAGGTGTCCTGATTCCTGATTCTTCTGTAGTCTTTCCTTGGGTCATTATGTCTTCTCCTATAATAGTGACTCCTCGAGTGATAACATCGACTCTAGGGTCTTCTCCGCGAGGTTCTGCTTTGATCAATTGTATATGCGGGTTCTGTTGAGGTCCCCGTTTCTCTTGAATTTTAGCCAGTAATGCTTGGCATTCCTCGATAACATCCTCGAAGGAGTTGCAATAGCTACAAGTGGTACAAGGGTTCTGACAGTCCCTTGCTAAGTGTCCAAGTTGTGCATAGTTATAATAGATTATCTATCCTCGACCTTGACCCATACCTCCTCCTCTTCCTCTTCCTCAGAATCCACCACGAGGGTTGAAGTTTCCTCTCCCAGGGGATTTATACTGCGTAGTGTTTCCTTCTTGTTGTACTTCACCTTGAATCTTGAATATATCCCTTGACCTTTCATGCATGAGATCGTAAGCCCTACAATATCTATCATCATGTCCCATGGACTTACAGAACGTGCAATACAAATTTGTGGGTGTCTGAACATATTTTTGCATGTAGTAGCACTCACCAGGGCGATGTTTGTTTCTACATACCTTGCACCAGGGTAGGGTAACTTGTTTCAAGGGGCTCAGAGCTCCAGAGGCCAAGTATTCATGGAATAGGGGATAGTGTTCCTTGTCATGGCCTTCTGACCTACATCTGACACACCAGATGTCTTCTCTTTTATCGTTTCCCTTGTCTTTCTTCATATCTTCAACCTGTAGAGACAAACTAGTTAGCTGACTCAATATTTGACTCATACCTGAGTTGGATTCTCCCATAGGGATTGATTCTAACTTCATGGCAATCTCCAATGCTTTAGCATGCGAAGCGATCTTCTGTTGCATCAAAGGAACTCTGATGCGTGGTAAGAGGGCGGCAATGAACCATTCCTTGTTCTGCTCATCTGGGATTTGAAAACTCATATGGCCTATCAAGGTCTTGAATCTCTGATCAAACTCCCATACCAGTTCAACTATTCTCTGCTTGATTTCTTTCAGTTCTGTAATGCACTGCGATTCTGACTTAGGTTTCTTGAATTCAACAATTAGCGAAGTCTTAATGGCATTCAACAGTTTAGGCGTAGCTCCTTGGACAAATATCATATACCAGCTCAGTGCGCGATCTCTTAGAGTAGTACTGAACTGAACTTGTTTGGCAGCTTCATCGGTGATATTCTTAATGCTCCACACAGCTTCGCAGAGAAACCAGTGTTGTTCAAGGTCTTCAGATCCATCTCCTCTAAAGGTGGGTAACCTCATCTCGTCTACCATAGATATTCCTAGGTTTCTGGACTGAGTATGTGATGGAATACTAGTGACAGTGCTCTGATGACTTAGGTTACTCTGGTTACTTAAGGTTGTTGAAAAAATGGGAAGAGTACCAGTACTTACTTTGATAGTCAGTGCAGTTCCTGAAGCTTCTGGTTCTTCTTGGTGAGGCTCTACAACTTTCCCTTCCTATGAATGCTCCTCGTCTGTCAGATTTGCCTCTTATCCACTGTATAAACCCTCGTCCCCGTAGTTTTTCTTAAACAGGTTCACGAGAGGAACTACTATAAATACTCTCCCACTGTGTGTATGTCTAGTCTCTATGTTGTTGTCATTGTCTGAATTCTTGAACATTAGCCTTTTCAGATCCGTCTAGCTACTATACCTTCAATATGTTCTTCTCATGTAATAGCATCTTGATCCTCAGCTTCAGAAAATGTAAAAAATTTCCTCTGGGTCCCTTGAATAAATATCTCTCGGCTTGGCTATATGACTCTATTATGTTAACAACAAACTCGGTGATATACCCTCCAATGGTACTATCAAACCAGTGATCTGCTGCTCTTGACACAGCGTTATCAACTCTCTTGACCTTCTTGATCAACGTCAGCGTCCAAACCACAGGTGGCCTAGATCTAATCTCAAATTGGGTATCTACTAACCTAGCTAGCCACTCATATAGCTCCTGATGGATTCCTCCAAAGAAAATTTCGTGTATATCTGTAAAGATATATCTCTCCAACCAATCCTCTGTACTAAGATTAGGGTTCTTGTTCTGGGCTTTAGCGAAGTCCTTTTCTTGATCCTGTATCCACTTATGAATCTTTGTCTTTGATGGAAACTACCTTGACATTCCCTCCAGAATATTTTGGTCCTGGAAAGAGAAACATTTGTTGGCACAGGGGCAGACCCAGGGTTCATCTCCAAGAGCGCACTAACAAGCCCTAACTACTGGCCCTTTCGGAAACACCTGCGAAGCAGATGCAGTCTCACCCTAAGTAGCTATGGGGGGGTTCCAGGACAGAGATGTCTACAACCAAAAGGATATCAAGTGGATCCAAAACAAAATCGATACAGCAATTATATATCATCTACTAGTTCAAATCTACTCCACAGAACTATCTATCAGATCTAACACAATAATGAAATAATGATATACCTCATGGCACAAAATAGAGCATCAATCACACACAACGCAAAATATACGTGGTTCACCCTCCCTCTAGGGATACGTCCACAGAACTGTTATTTATAATATATTAAGATGAAGCATATAGTTCTCATCTGCGCTCTTAGCTAGCAGATCTTCTTCTTTCTTCTCTCTATCTCTCCCCTTCCTGCGCACCCAGCTGCAGGGTTGATCTTCACACCCAACTAAAGATCTTACAATCTCATAAGGCTCTACACTCAACACTTCTCTCTCACACAATAATCCTCACTCGATCACACAATAACAAAGATGACAACAACAACAACCACAACAACCCATCCCAGGTCCTTTAGACCTCTATTTATACATTACAATCACTCACTGACATCCTTAGGCTGAAACCTAGGTATCAAAACCCTAGATACTGAAACCCTAGGTGTATAAAACCCTAGGTCAACTTGACCCTTATTTTCAAGGCTTCGCCAACCTGTCTTTCCTTCCTTCTCGCACGGTGCTCCAAAGCAACCAACGGTGGATTTTTCCTCTTGCTGAGTTGTCCACGATCCATCTTTGTTGTTGATCTGTCATCCTCGATCTCCTCATCCAACGGCTTGCTTCCTTTTACTTCGTTCCGTTTTTTCTGCTCTTTTGCTCACTTCGACCTAGTAACAGTCATTGTGTCTTCCGCGCAGTTCGCATTTTGTCTTTTCTGCCTTAACTTTCGCTTACTTCCATCACCAAGGGCCAACACTAGGACAAAAGGTATTTCCTAGATCACTTGGTTAGAGATAGGTAAAGAATAATGGATAACTTATGGAAATGAAAGGGAACTTCATGTTTTTACCTTCAAAGTCATATGTGATGATGTAAAAGATCATGTAATTGGCCCAACTAGCTTTCAATAGCTAGGAATCTTCGTTATTTAAACATGCAAGCCTTTAAGAGGGAGATTTTATTAGAGTTACCACCTTGGAACTTTATTCATTACCCCCTTTCGTATTTGTTTCTTTGATTTCTTAGTCATTTCTTTGGATGTGCTTTTTTTAGCATAGGTCTTAGGGGTTGAGCCTTTTTAATGAGGTGATAGCTCTAGCTTTATTATTTTTTCATTTTTTTAACTTGCATGCTCTTTACCTCTAGCCGTTTTTGGCTTTATTTGACTTAGGATAATATTGCTCTTCAATTTGATCAACTATACCTTGTTGGATGACATATGATAAGTCAAACATAAGTGGCAATAATATTTTTTTTATGAGAAAGATGGAAGTGGAAGGGAAAAGTTGGAAAGTGTTAGGTATGGTTAGGGTATTAAGTATGCTAACTCCACTAGATCCCTAATAGTACAACTTGACCCAAGTCACGACAACATTTATCTAAGGACAATTATGTCCCCCCATTGTATAACGAGACAAAATAATAAAAAATGTATTGTTAATAAGTGTTATTATATCAAACCCAATGTCTATTACATTCATGACTAGGTAAGAAACCATCACACCATGTCTAAGCAAGAAACCCACACATGAGAAGATAACACATTGATTGAAATAAATTTCATGCATAAAGTATGATCTGTGAGTGCACATAACATATGAGGTGTAAGGCATAGGAGATGATATACCATGGTAGAGTCATTTGAAAGAAATCATGAGTGATGTGAGGCTAGATCATCATGTATTTGTGTTATTATATCAAATCCAATGTTTATTACATTCATGACTAGGTAAGAAACCATCACACCATGTCTAAGCAAGAAACCCACACATGAGAAGATAATACATTGATTGAAATAAATTTCATGCATAAAGTATGATATGTGAGTGCACATAACATATGAGGTGTAAGGCATAGGAGATGATATACCATGGTAGAGTCATTTGAAATAAATCATGAGTGATGTGAGGCTAGATCATCATGTATTTGATAGAAGAACTGAAATAACATGCCTAAATTGAAAGAAATGATCAAGAGAGTTCATCCACGCAGCAACATCGCACCCATGAGAGGGTGGTCTAGAAGTAGTTTTTCTTTAGGGGGGAATAAAGAGCATGTGAAAGTGTTGATGGAATTGTGTGTGAGTGAAGGGAACTATGTTAACTAAACCAATACAAATCGCCAAGAATCACTCCAAAAGGGACCATATTTTTTTAAACACAAAACACAACTCTATATATATAATGAGTTTTCATATATATATATATATATATATTCATTTTTTATGAGAGGTTACCCATCCATGGTGTTATATTATGACTTTTTATCAGGGATGATTTTAAGGATGGAAATTTATTTTAAAATGTAGAAACCTTGGAGAATCTTAGTAATCCTTCATATGCCAACTATAAATGTTTGGCGATATTTTTGTAAAAAAATTCAAATTTCTAAGGATCCTATATAGTTTGTATAAAATTTTGGTGATTTTTAAGGTTAAATAATTTGATCCTATAGAATTTGGGTGAATCATTTTTAGAATAGAGAATCTTTTTTTTGCAAAAACCATGGAAAATTAGCCCATGAGCGAAATTTAGCCCCTAAAATCATCCTTGCTTTTTATATTAACTTTGACTTCTTATTTCACTATTCACTCCCTACAAGTTTTTCCTAATTAGAGTATTTAAGGATGTAACATCCCCAGCCTTAAACATGTTGGGCTATGCCACACTTAAGTTCTTGCGGAACTTAATACATTGTAACATACCTGGACTTCCAGGCCTGTCATGCCAACTCCATAAAAACAACAATACCATATGTGTATATATATATATAACTTAAATCAAAAAAACATATTATGCAAACACACATATTCATGTGGAAATAACAGTAAAATATACATGCAGCGTACACACGAAAAAACCATAAGAATAAACACATGTATAAATACACAACATGTAAATTAATACACAATTGATACTTATCTTTTATATAATACCACCAACTGCGTGCAGACCTTCCACGATCCTCCCATCCTTAGATCGGGTTTCCCAGAACTCTCAGCAGTGGTTCACCCTCGAGCTGGGACTAAACTCCACCCGGGTAAAGGGATTCCTAGGCTAAGCTGAGACAATACAAACAACAGGAAGGATTTCATCCCAGGATCCAACTCAAACTACCATCCTACAATCTCTCATTCCCCACATGCTTGCCCCACCCCAAGAAGTGTGCCCCTTCTATGCTCAACATTCCTTCGGCTGCCCCACTTCCCTTCCAAGGATTCAGCAATAGGTTGGACAGGAAGTCTCAAAGAACTGTAGTTGTAGTTGGGCTCCCTCAGTAAATCACTTTCCCATTAATTCTCTCACCTGGAAGGAGTTTCTCACAGGCCCGACAACTCGTCTCTTCAATCCATCTCTTAATTCAACTAGGTATAGGTGCAGGTGATGGCAACAATGGATCTCAAGTAAGGAACGGGTGATGACAACGATAGCCTTCAGGTAAGGCACATGTGGTTCTAGTGACAATAAGATACAGGTGTGTTTCCCATCCCATCAATGATACGGTTTATTGTTTATCACAGGAAGGTACGGGGTCTGGTTGTAGAAGTGTGTGTAGGCTCCAGTGGTAAAACTAATCATGAGAGTGGATCCTGGAGAGCATGGTTGAATGCCTGAATGGTGAATGGTAGAATCCATGGACCATGCACTATGTACACGCTCTTTGTATGCATGTCCCAAATTGGACATTTGTCTTCATGAAGTTGCATGAGCTCCACTTGTAATTCGTTCCTTTCCCACATGAACTTAGGATAGCATAGGTTATGTCCAACCTTAGTCATTAGGAATAATAT
>SNQJ01S0038190.1:140194-161140 GCA_010110895.2 Picea sitchensis | reverse complement strand
CTAGAATGTTCTTAGGTGATGGTATCACTATATAAAGGGATTCAAGCAATGTAATGAGACATGAAGAGAAGTATTGTATTTGGAGCGGTAGATCAATAGGAGGATGCCGCCTTGAAGAGGCAAGTGAACAGGAGAGGATCCCTTCCATAATAGAATCCATTGTATGGTGTTTCCCTACCTCAAGGGTTTGATGGTAACAAAGGAGATTTTTCATATTGTTCTTGTATATCTATTGTGGTGCTTTTGTATTCAGTCTTTGGTTCTTAACAATATACCACTTTGTTGCCGAGCCTGTAAGTGTTCGCTGGAAAAGACGCAAATGTACAGAATCATCCATGAAGGAGTTTGATGAACACCACAAATGGAAATTCATCACATGGTTGTTTGGATATTTGCTAGATTTTCTGTCAAATTTCAGAATATCAGAAGAAATTTTAGCTGGAATGACTGGCAAAATCGGTGAATGAAAAATAGGATCATTAGTTAACCGAGACAAGTATGGGAGATCTAGAGTCACAAGGAAAGGTAGTTGTCGGTTAATTTGCAGATGATACTAATGTAGTGTAGGAACACTAGTAGGACCATAAACTGGGTTAGGTGGATAGTTGTAACCAGTAGGTCCTCCTACATATGGTTGTTGTTGGCCAGGATAAGCAGGATTCGATGAAGGATGAGAAACATTTGCATAACCCAGTGGGTTCTGAGCATTATAGGCCGAGTGATTTGCTTACCCATGAGGAGGATAAATATTTTTCCCTTGAGGATGGTAAGGAGTAGATCCTGGAGGCAGATACACATTAGACCCATGAGGAGGATAAGATTGTTGTCCCGGAGAACTCCAAGTGGTGTTTGGGATGCTGCGCAGATAAGGTTGTCTGTAATATGTTCCATAAGGAATAGGATTTGATACTCCTCGTAGTGAGTTATGATATGAGTTCCCCCCAACATGGGGTTGAATAAAAGTGCCTCCTGAAGATACTCCCCAAGATTGTGAAGGGTTTCTAGCGAACGAAGGTTTCCCCCCTGCCAGCGGTGGATTAACGACTGGGGTATGACTGGAAAACAGAGTTTTCCCTCCAAGAGGAACATGAAAAGGGGGCTGTCCACCGGGAGGGGTAGGCCCTCCATAGAATAGTAGTCCTCTAGGATGGAAAGTTTCATTATATGGTGGTTTCCCTCTAGTCGGTTGTGTTTGGCTGGTAGGGGTCTGCATTCTCGGGTGAAAAGATGTCCCAGCAGGATCGTGTGGAGTTGTAGAGTAAAAACTTGTAAAAATGGGGGTAGAGATTGCAATGCCTTGGAGATGAGTAGAGGTGATGACTCCAGCATTAGGATGGACTTGTGTTGATGTAATAGTAGGGTTAATGACCTGATCAACTGGGTGATTCATGGTTTGACCGGATGGTCTTGTTTGACCAAGAGGGTCATGAGGATGAAAGGTTTGTCGAAAGGATTCAAAATTCTCTTAGAGATCGTGTCTCGATGAAGTCCTCCATACAGAATGACCAGGGGTGGGATTTGTATCTACTGCGATGCTAGGACGAACAGGAATCCTATACTCATCACCAAAGGTTGGTTCTATGGATCCCATATATGTTTCAGTACAATTTCTCTTCGGTAATCGTGGGACCTCTTCGTCTATGATGTTCCCAAGGGAGTCTAAACGAAGAAAAAGTGGTTTGATAGGGGTTACCGACACATATGTAGTGTGAGGAGTGGTATTTTCAACTGTAACTAAAGCGCCTTCTGAGTTATCTAACGAAGGAGCAATAACACTTTCAGCGTCAGATTGATTTTCTACCTCACCATGGTAGTTGTATTCGGGAGGGTCAGGAGGTAAGGTTTGATAGCCTTCTAGAGGCAGCCCTTGAATACTACATGATCGAGGAAGACCTTTATCGTCTACAGGCTCAATTTTGGAGAATAACAGAACACACTGAAAATCTAGGGCCAACTAACAAAAAGAAACAACATATGCTAATAAAATCTAGGAATCAACCAAGCAAACACAACTTCTCTCAATAATCGTACTAGTTGGTGATGAAATCCAATGCCACGTGATCAAGTCAAGAAGGGGCTAGGATATGGTAGAATAGTTACAATGGCGACCTACTTAATGGACTTTCACCTTGGTGCAAGCTTCCACGCAGTAATTGTGGATTTAACCTCCAAGGAGCCCGAGTGAGTTTGACCAATGTATGTTCTAGGTATAGTGAGACTTCTCTTCACCGTCACCTTGTGTAAGTACCTAAATATTATGGTAACTAAAGAGACCAATTCATAGTTAGTCCTTGGGCGGGTACAGTCGACAGTCCGATCCGAACATATGGGTAGGATAATAAGTCTGAAATCAACCTGAGAGGCTTCTACACATAATCGTGGGTATACCTTCAAGTGACCCCCAATATACGATCTGACCACTACAAACAATTGAACCATGAAGGGATAATCTTCGTAATTCACCTGACTGTGACCTTGTGCGTAACCCTTGTGTGAGAGGGGGATCCCAGAAAACCTATAAGACAATTGGATTTGACTCTCCCTAGCTCAGGATGCTAATGTTTGTTTTGAAAACTTTGGAGAGTTGTACTCACAGCCTAATCCAAAGTGCTAATCCTAGTCTAATGTTGGTGGAAGATCCTAAAAATAAAAAATGTTCTGGATAATTTTTTAATTAGCGTTCATTTTACAACTTTTCTTTACTCAAAGGGTGTATGAAAGTGAAACTGATGGAACGATGACTCAATTCCCAAAACATGCATAAAAGATGATAAGCAATCATTTGTTTTCAATGAATTCCTATTTAAGGGAAAGAGAAAGAGGTGTTTTCACTATCAAATACTCATATGGAATGTCCTCAATCAATTTGTTCTCAATCAAATCCAATGTAATGCTAAAACATTTCAGAAATGCCTTCTAACATGCAAACCAATCAGTAAGATGTATCTTTGTTGTTTGTATGCGAGTGATGTTTAATTCAATGAAAAACTTCTCCTGCCAACTAACCTTTTATATCAAGGAGATTCGGACAAGCATAAGTATATTTCACACAAACAACACACCCTCTTGCTATGATTGAAACAAAAAGCAACAAGAAAACAAAAGATAACAAAGAAAATAAAAAATTTCACACAAAAGAAAGATGCTAAGAAAAATGACCTTAAAGAACCAAATGAGATGATTCACATATTTCTGATGTCCTTCACCACAGTTTTCACTCAGTCATATAAGAGAGGAGAAAGAAGTGGATTGATTCCAAGTTCTCAACAGAAGAAAAAAACTCAAAATAAGGAAGAAGGTCAAAAAATCTGAACAACAAAGAGCTTATTTCTCAGAAAGTAGAGTGTCAAAGGTCAATAGGAAGATGTATTGAAGCACAAAGAAGCTGAGCAAGGGTATAAACAAAGATTGGATTTCAGAAAACACAACCCTAGAAAATTTTTTGCAGAAAAAAGGGTAGTGCTCTGGTGTAAGGGGAACCAGAGCATTATAACTCTATGTGAAAAGCCAACAAGGAGTGCCAGCGCTCTAATAACATAGGCAGGGGATCATTGGTGTCTTAAAACCCAAAAAATTGTCGAAAAAAAACCAAAACTCAGTCAAACTTTGTCAATCACAATGGATGTGATGGAATAAGGATCCAATCAACATATTCAATCAGACATATGGGGTGAACAAGGTCTAAAAAGAATGAAGGGTAAGACAAGGTATATGAGGAAAACCAAAACTGAAAGCTTCGATTATTCCCCAGTGGAGTCACCAATTTCTGTTGTAGGAAAATCTCCCTGCGGACTGGTAGATTTCCTCTTGAGAGCTAGACCCTTAACTCTAAGACAGAATGTGCTTAACATGGACACTGACTTCCTTTTAGATCTAATCAAGCTGATGAAAAATAGAAGGAGGAAGGCATGTACCTTATGAACTTCATTTGTCCCTGCAAGGTCCAGGATGAGCTTTGATCTTGAGCTCCTTGGTAGGTCCTGCAAGACAAACAGAAGTACAAAAGACTTCCTACTCTACTGAGATTAGCTAAAACATAGATCTATCTACTGCAGACAAACTTATATGGAACAAGTACAAGTTTGAAATAAATAGGCCAAGCATTGATTGTATTAATGAGAAAAACAATGAAGAATACTTACAACCATAGATGTGAGTGCAACAGCTTCATCAAGCTCTCCTTGTCCAAACCTTTGCTTAAATAGTCCACACACATAATGCTGATGTTCCAAATGACATCTTCCTCATGAGATCATAAGTTAGATGCTTCACAATACTTTCCATCCTCTTTCACCATGAGAAGGCCTCCTTATATAGGCTTGGAGAGGCCCAACCACTTGAGATATATTTGGAGTAAGTTGAGGATTCTCCTCCTTCAGTTATGGATCTTCCCTAAGATCATGGCTTGACCAAGGATTCAAATCCAACTACCTTTAGAGATTGAAGGGATCTCTTCCTGATTTTCCTCAACAAGTCAAAACTCGCTCATAAAAGGAAACACTCCCCCAAAAGGGGCACCGGAGCACTATAACGCTCCCCTAAAAGGGTGAACAGAGCGCAAACACTCCCTATCTGTGTATAGGGGAGTGTTCCTCTCCAAAAATTCCTTTTAAGTGGATTTTCTAGTGGAAAAAGGTTTATAAACTTTGTTAACCCATTCCTCTTCTTCCAAATCAGTTGTTTGAGGTGTTTCAAGTTTCCCTCCAATGTCGTTATAGGCATTACATAGACAGTATAGCAGTATGCTTTTTCTGACACTTGTGACCAACATGCAACACTTGCAATATTGCTAACAATGATACTAGGCCATTTTCGTAATGAGTAAGTTTGATGTGTAATAGCGGGTTCTGGTACTTCTTCTTTGACGAATCTTGCTAGTTCATTCTCTTCAAGAATGATGCCAATCCTATACTTCCAAGCATGAAAGTTTTCCACTCCTTCTAGCTTGTTAACAAGCTTAACGCTTGCAGTCATCTTTACTTAGAGCTAGGAAAATGACCGAAAAATGAAAGTGCTCAAAATCAAAATCTGGACTTACCAGGAGGTGCACTTGGCTGAGTCGAGTAGCCTGGTGTGTTTGGATATGAGAAAATCCAACTTTTTCTTCTCCAAATTTGATCTATGGATTTCTAGACTGGTGCTTCTGGTTTTCTGGTACCTCTGGTACTCTGGTACTTCTTGGTACTTCTGGTACACTGGTTTTCTGGTACTTCTGGTACTTTGTGAAACTAGGGTTTCACTTTCTGGGAGATCTAGCCACTGAAAAGGTGCGATGAGAGTGCCAAAGTGATCCTTAGGGGAGGGCGCACTTTTCTATATGGTTTTGGGGATGAAAATCTTCACCATGAAAAAACCCTATTTTTCATGTACGACAACAGTGACGTTTTTCACTCTTATGAAAGATGCTTCCTTCAGCTTGGCTCTGAAACCATGTTAATATTTAATCCATTACTACAGTTCTTTTCATTTCATTATATAACAATAGCATAATACAAGATCACTGAGAAATACACATCACAAGAGACACAACATTTATCCTAGGAAACCCTCTAGGGGAAGAAAACCCATCAAAACTTCCTTATTATAGATAGCCAATACAATGCCAAGAGATCTCTTAAACTAATGCAGAATATCCTCTCCCAGATATGCGCCACTCTCTTCTTCTTCTATTAACTGCAATTATGAAACTTGTCTCACAAATGAGCAAGTGAGTTTTGTGTCTAAGTGAGGCACGAGCCTCCTTATTTATACAAGACTAGCACGTGTGAAGTGTCTCTTCATTGGCAAGGCCAACTTCTCCAACTGGGTGGTTATAACCACCTTCATTATGTTTCGAGGCCTCTTTGATATATTATGGGGATGACTTCTTCTTTTGCCTTTTACAATTACAATATGACCAATCTGCAAAGGGGGATTTGGTCCTTTTAAAGTAGCCGACATGATCAATCCACAACGTGGATTGATCCAATGAATAATATATCAAATAATAATAAGAATACACTTTGCAGTTACATTATTTCAACAAGAAGGGGGGGAAAGAGAGATAGAATGGATCTAGTGAGAGGGATACAAAATATGATGAGATGAGGTGAGAAGAGAATGTACCCAGAAGAGAATAAGAGAAAAAGAGTCGAGAGATATGCAAGAAGAGTTGAGCTACAGAGGAAATTTCAAACAGAGGAGAAGAAAGAAGATAGCAAGGGGTGAAGGATGAGGGGTCAGAACTAGAATGAAGAGAAAGGAGACCACACTAGAAGGATGTGGGAGAGATAATTTTTTCCCAGAGAGAAGCATATGAGAGAGGTCATCAAAGATACATGGTGTTAGGAGTAGGGTATCAAGTGAGGACACCATGAGTAGTGGGAGTAGGGTTGAATAACACAAATTTAGATCCATTTTTATATTAAGAGGTGTATTTACATCAGATGAATATGAGGTGCAAAGTAGTAGCAGAGACGCAATAAAATATGGCAATGGACCCCTCCGATAAGGGGAAGCGGATTTATCTAGTGTGAATGGGATTGCATGGCTACAATTAAGAAGATCTTTGGGATCCATCACTGAGGATAATGAGATAATATGAAGGAACCCCCTCTTTGAACCACCCCCTTTTCACATTTGTCATCCAGAAGAAAGAAATGAAGAAATTATGGAGATAGAAGTACAAGAAGAAATATTAGAATAAAGGAGAAGAGAATATATGAGTGAAGAAGAGGTTGAAGTCAACAAAACTTCGCAAGGAAGATTTTTGGTATCAATATCAATATCACCAACAACTAGTGGTCAATCAGGAGGACACGGTAGTAGATTGAGTATGGAGAACCAAGACACAACTCTGAGGTTACACGTGTTCCATGGGATGGGAAGAGATGATGCAGAACAACAATGGTTTACTTGTGAAGATATATGGTCTATGAAGATAATCGCAGATGAAGCATATAATATAGTGCAACTAGAGACCACCTTCAGAGATAGAGATATGGAATGGTATATGAAGTACAAGGAGATTGTGTTGGTGGGAAAAACTAGGTCCTTGACAGAGATTAAGAGAGATCTTCTTAGGGAATTACAAAATCCTAAGTGAGAATCACAGTGTATCATTGATATCAAAGAGATTAAGCAGTAGGATAGAGAAATCGTATGGGATTATAACCAGTGGTTCAAGATATTTTTGGAAAAAATGACATTTCATATCAAATATGTTTATCATAGAGATTGGTTTATTGCAGGACTTCTACCCCACATTTGAGTCTTTCTCACCTAGGAGAATGTGACGAATCATGCAGAGGTCGTGAAGATTAAAATATTCCTAGAAGCTACACCTGAAGGTGGTGAGACATCAACAAGGATCGCGCAGGTGAAATCTTAGCTCACAAAACTCACAATGTAGTTACAACATATGGCTAAGGATAAGGTTGTGTGCAAGCATGTGTGTTGTACTATGTGTTGCATAGAATGTCACCATATGAATGAATTTCCTACATTGGGGAGATACATGGTGATGGATTCCATGAAGGGTGTGCCAAATCCATTTCCAACTAGACCTCAAACTGAGTGGTGCGATATTTTCATAAAATGGAGACATATACCTTCACGATTCCCGACACTATATAAATATCAGAAGACTATGCATACTCAGTTTTGCGAGTTCTGTGAATCCATGGGGCACGATGTGAACAACTATCAGTCACTTCAATTGATGAAAGAGCACACTGTAGATGCCTTATGGGTCTAGGAAGAACAAAAAGGTGGCAACCATGGAGGTGTGGATAGAGGAGCATACTAAGGAGGTCCAAGAGGATGATATGGATGACGAAGAGGATGAGGATACGGTGGTGGTGGAGGAAGGTTTCTTATTTTCTTCAATTTTGGTGAAGTGGGCAATGTGTTTCAATTTTGTTCTAAATTGCATGCTCTATGTGGGTAGTGTCACAAAGCATGTCATAGAATATTGTCCAGATTTTTGGAAAAGGGGGAAGAGAACAAGGTGCAATCCAATATGGTGACTGCAGAGTTGCGTAGAGATCAAAAGCCATAGGAAGAATATGATGTATGGGTGATAACCTGAGGAGGAATATGAACAAGAATGGACTTAGAATGTGGAGAAATTTTGGGCTAGAACATCGAAGGGAAGATCATAAAAGTGGTGCAGAAACCTCCTAAGTTTGATGTTGCATAGCAAAAGAAATTATTGTGTGATGCATAGAGATCCCTAGAAGAGGATAAAGCACATGAAGAGTTACAACGCATGACTCAAATATCACTGGATTAAGCCCAAGTTCATGAAGAGGTCCAATGCATGACATAAAGATCATTGGAGGATGCCTGCGTCCATGAAGAGTTCCACCGTGCAGCACAAAAATCATTGGATGAAGCTTTGTGTGTGCAAGGAGATACAATGTGTGACATGAAGATCACTAGAAGAATCCTATGGACATGAAGAGGTGCAGTTGGTTGAAAAAAATTCAATAGAGAAATTTTTGCGCAAATAGTTATGATGCACAGTGCGAGAAGAAACACAACGCAACTATTATCGAAAGGAAAAATGAGAAGATCAAGTAAGTAACTTCTTGTGTTGTTTCCTGAAAATGTTAAGTGAAACTAAGTCTAAATTTAACCCATATGTTGACAAGTTATATATGTTCCACTACTAGAAAGGGATGTGTGCCAGGTACACAAAAATAAGCATATAGGAAAAGAGTTCAAGATGATATATGAACTTCAAAGCTATGAGATGGACGGTGTCATGGTGGACCTAGGCTTCGATGTGAACGTCCTTCCAAAGAAATATTGGGAGTTTATGGGTAAGACAAACTTGGTGTGGTCTCCCATTCAACTCAGGTTGGCTAACCAATATCGAATATATCCCTTCGGTCAACTAGAGAAAGTGGAGATGAACATTGAAGGGGTGAAGACCAAATCATAGTTTGAGGTGATTGATATTATGGATGGATCATATCCCTACCCTTCTCTATTTGGCATTGACTGGACATTTGAAAAAATTGTAGTTTTTAATTTCAAGAAATGACAAATGTCCTTTGAAATAGATACCTTGTGCATCATTGATCCATTGGATCCAAATGAGGGTGATAGGTATAACAATTTTTTGAAAGAGGATGTGCATAGTTCCATCATTAATAACATTTATAATATTACAGGGCACAATGAATATTATGTCAATCTCATAACATATGGTGAGATGAGTTGGAAAATCTTGCACTCATATGATACAAATTCAGAGGATGTTATGGAGAGATTGTATAATAAGTTGTATGACTTTGTTTCAAGGATATGTGTATGAATTACAAAGGAAGTGCATTGGATTGGATCAGAGTTATGTGATGCACCGATATTTGATGGTACAAGTACAATTGACACATTCTTGGAACACATGGAAGAAGCGATCTTGGAGAACCAAATAATATAGGCCATGGACACAGTCATTAAAGGAACACATGTGTGTTGGTGGGAAATACATTGAGGGGACATACAAGACTTGGTGTAGGTGGTTGATTTTATAAATTTCAAGTTCCAACCCACAACCAAATTTGAATTGGTCAACTGATACAAGGGTACCAAAGATCCTCATGAGAAAATTTTCTTTTGTGAGATTCATTGGACCGCTCAGGACATCCCTCACACCCAATGGGTACATAAGTTTATCCATACCATGGACATGGTACCTAGAAGTTATTACATCCGCTAAGAATTTAGTTTCACAGTGAAATCTCTAGCACAGAAAGAGGCCCTCATGAGAATTAAGGATTTCATATTCCATCGTCAACTGAGGAACACCACACCAAAAGTCATGTGTGCCTATCACAAGCCAATGGAAAAAATGAATCAAGTTGTACACTACTGGAATATCGATAGCAATGGAATAGATAAAGATGACCCCAGGAGAGCACAGATCAACGAGACCAACGGAGAACTCATAGTTCAGGGGAAGGCCTCAGATGGCACCGTGTCGAACTATGGTCACCCGATAAATACAAAGAAACATAAAATAGATATAGAAGAGTCAACAATGATGGTCATCATTGGGGATTATTGGGACCATGAAAAAATAACACATGTGGAAGACTTGTTAAAAGAGTATGAAGACCTATTTCCTTGAAGCTTCTCAGAGATGAATGGAATCGCAAGATCCCTCAGTGCCATGGAAATTCAACTAAATTTCAATGCTAATCTAGTTAAAAGGAGATCTTATCACCTCAATCCCAAGTATAAGGAGAAGGTGCACAAAGAGCTAGATCAAATGTTGGATGTCAAGATCATTGTCCCTGTGGAGGAGTCAAATTGGATTATCCCAATGGTGGTGCAAGCAAAGAATACATGAGACATATGGATTTGTGTCAACTTGTGCAACTTAAATGAAACATACATACATGATCCCTTCCCCACATCTTTTACCAACAAAGTACTAGAAAATTTGGGTGGCCGTGCGGCTTAATCCTTCCTGGATGGATTCTTAGGATATCACCAGTTGCAAATTGCAGAAGATGATCGAGCTAAGACATTGTTTGTGATAGAATGGGGATCATTTTCTTACACGATAACGCCCTTCGGATTGAAGAATTCACCCGTGGTATTTTCTAATATTGTGGTTTCATATTTTAAGGATTTTATCCATAAGTTTATGGAGGTGTACCTAGATGATTGGATGGTTCTCAGTATCCTAAAATAAAATATTAAAACCCTAATATTGATGTTGGATAGGTATCGCCAGCTTCATATTTTCTTGAACTTGAAGAAATGTATATTTTTCACATTGTTTGGGATGTTGCTTAGACATGTGGCATGCAAGGAGATCTTGTTGATCAATCAAGAGAATATTTTTGTGATATTGGACATGTTATCTCCTACATCTATTAGAGAATTTTGCACCACATTGGGCCATGTTACCCCCACAAGATAGGGGTAACTAAGGAGATGATGTCTTGAGGCCATCGAGTTGAAGACATGGAGTGCTGAGAGCTAGATGACCAGATGAGCCCACATTGAGAAGATAGATCCCTTCCTCTCCACCACACATCACTAGTGAAAATAGTGTAGTAGCATCCACCATGCCAACCTGGCCCACAAAGAACAACAAGTATTGATTCATGAGGTGACAAGTGCAGTCTCATGGTAAGTGCCACTTTAATATTTGAAGCATTTGAGCATGTTGCAAAGGGTCCTTTTTTATTATGAAAACTTTTGCTTTGAAATTATACCTTTTTCCTTATTTTACCTTGGTGGTTGACATGGTTTCTTAGTAAGTAGATCACCCTTGGGGACAGGGTTTCTAATGGGGGGTATACTTGAAGGGTCATCATACCATTCCCACTCATACTTACCACTTTCCACACTTCTTACCCTCAGTTTCCTTATCTTTTGGGTTTTGGGGCTTATGAACCCCAAGAAGGGATTGTACCTCATTTCATGGGAAGAAGGGCTAAAGGCCTAGAGGTGTTGTAGCCGAAAAAAGTTAAAAGCCATAAATTGTCCCTCTATATGCTCACCCTAAGGTCATTAGAGAAATTAAATGCTTCTCCATAAAAAATCAAAGATCTTTTTTTAAAAAAGAAAACACATAATTAATATAAGTCCCACTTGTTGGGGGAATGCATTTGTGATGTCTTTTAATTTTCAATGCATATGGCACTCAATTTGTTCCTAACTTCAGGTGGCATTGTGGTGCTCTTTAATTTCCATTGCACATAGCGCTCAATGTTTCGAAGCATAATAAATTAACGACAATGGCTTGGAAAAATGTGCATTACAAATGAGGGATGCAACACACCCTCCACAAAGGCACCCATAGATGAGACAATATGAACCCTTGATATGTCAAGAACCCCATGCCCAAAATTCATACCCCCGTCCACCTCATACTCACTACATGAATTAGAGAGGGTCTTCTTAAGAAAATTTTCTTGACTTGGGGATTGACCTACCCAATAGGGCACCATGACAACCCTTCCAGACTTAAATTTGGAAAATTTTATAAGGTATTTGAGAATATTTTTAGTTTGAAAAGGAGGGATTTAATGCACATGTTTGGGTGGTTCTTTTATTAGATGTGGCTTAATTGGCATGATACATGTGACTTATGGAATATTGGAGGGAATGTTTGTTTTTATTTGTAGGACCTTTCTTGGTGAAAGATATCCATGGAGGGATTATGCCATTTTGACCTTCATGGGGGGTTGACAACCCCTAGGATGGATGCCATACCCCACAGGCTGGGCAGAGGACCCCAGATAATTTCTGTGCAAAGGGTAGATGATGTTTCCTTCGGAGTCACTTTGACAACATTCAATTATGACATAATAGCCCTTTGCACCTAGATATTGGGCTTTGGAGGCCTAAAACGTCACTTTATAAGCCTTTGACGTCATTCATAGGCTAGGTTTTGTTGGGTTTGATGGTTCAGGAGGTGATGTGATGTGGTTTGAAAGAAGGAGATGCATGGCATGACACTCTAGCACGTGATAGTTTGACACATCACTTTTGGAGGCCCAACGATCTACATTTTGAGGCTCAATGTCTCACTTTTAGACCTCGTATCACCCTTTTAAGGGTTTTACTTTATGTAACTTTTATATTTTCAAGTTGTAAGAGAAAATTAAGGGGTTCAACCCTCTTTTGATTTATTGTTGACAAATTTATGTGGACAAATTGGTTTATATGGCCTCATATAAATAGAGGCCATCTCTTTTTCATTTTAAAGAACTCATAACTTGGGAATTACGTACTATTGGACTAAAATTTCATCCCCTCTTGGGAAATTCACTATCTATTGCCTCTTGTGAAAAATGGATGCTTTATTTGTCTATTGGTGGAAGAAAGGCTAGTGAATTCTCTTTGATTCTTGTTCTTGGAAATGTTGGTGGAATATCTTTGATAAGTAAGGGTTTTTCGTGCTATCTCTTGGGTTGGGTAAGGAATTTCTGCAATTTTGTGTGTTTCTTCTTGATTTCAAGGTTATTTTATCAAACCCTTGGAGGAGTATAAGGGAATACACCATCCATCAAGGAATTTATTTCTATTGTTATTGAAAAGTCTTAAGTATTTCTACAAGCAGTAAAAAGGCTTACACCCTTATAGCAAGACCTTGCTAAGGTTTGTTTTCTCTACGAAGTAAAAAGGATTGCACCCCTATAAGAGTAACAAACCCTAGATTAAATTGGTTGTGACCAGGAAAGATACTCCATAACCCAATAATTAAGGCACTAGTTGCATTGGAGATTGAATATTGTTGCACTACTCTAATATATTAATAACTCAATGGGTCAGGTTCACTTACTTCTCCTTCGTTTTTTCCACTTTTTTTAAAGACTGGTAATTTCAAATTACTAGGTATCCATAATACCTTTGATATGTCAAAAATTAACGAAGATGGAGTAGACTATTACTGATCCTATAGTAGCAGGATGAAGAAGACTATTATTGAAAAAATTATAGTAGTCCTCTAAAGAGATTGAATTGTTTAAGTTTGGATCTAAATTTCACATGATTTAAGATATTTTGTGCCCTAAGGGAATATTGATTTTCCAAGTGATTGAGTTGTTGTAATAAACATTAATCTATAGGCATTAGATCTACAACAAACTCATTCTCTCTTACTCTTTTACAATTTTTCTAGCATTGAAATTTACTTGTAAGCTGTGATATTTGATCTATTGTCTAAGAGTTATTGTTTGGGTGGCTTACTTGTTGATTTTAGTGGCTAGATCTTGCTGCTATAGAAAAAAATTTCTACAAAAATAAGACTTTTATAAAACTTTGTTAATAACACTCATTAACATCTCTCTCTTTCTATCAAAGTATTGGTTCAAACATTGGAAGATTGTCTACTATTTTCTAGCTTTATTTTCCAACATCATACACTTGTTTTTGATGATTTAATTTGCAGTTGTCATAGTTTCCTTATTGTTGATATATATTTCCATACTTCTGCAATTTTGGTACAATAAGGTTTCTTGTTGATTCCCCGTTGGTTTTGAATATTATATCATTATGCATTGTCTTGTTTTGGTTTTTCTAACACTATTTTGCAGGTACATGACCTTGGCAACCACTTTCCAATTCCAAAGAGCCTTTCCCCAAGCCTCAAGTATCACCTTGGCCTTGACCTATAAGGGTGTTCTTCTATCTCCTTGTTTCTCCCCATGCAATCCCCCTAAGGTAACCCATGAAGTATCCCTTTTATTAGACTTGTCCTTCACTAAAACGATGGGGATATCAATTGAGGTGAGAGTGATAGGTATTTCTAGTTGTGTCACAAATGTGTATTCCTCTACCACCAAGACTTAGTTGTAACCTAAAAACCCATCTAGAATATACATTAATGCATATTTGTGTTTCTTGGACCTTTCTAATAGAAGGCTCTTCTAGTGGTTTTGAAATTTTGATTTGGTCATCTCTCGTAAACAGGGATTCCAAATTGATACATTTCTTTGGAAAAAGTTTATGACTCTTCTCATGGATTTCTCCTTGTAAATTATGGTCTTCTATTGGATCCACTTTAGTTATGGGATCATCATCTGTAAGAAAAATTACCACATGCTCACCATTTTCAAAAACTTGTAAATATTCTTGATTATTTGGAATTGATGATCGAAAAATAGTTTTCACACGATAAGTGCCTTGTCCTTGATAATCCTTTGTGATTAAACAAGGATGTGGATATTGCTAGTGCATCAGCCTTTTGATTATTTTCTCTATGAATAATATATATATTGAAAGAATTGAATAAATGCATGATCTATGACACCCTCTTTGCATAACATTTTAACTTTTCCTTTTTAACCTTACATTTCCTTATGATGTGATTAATGATCAACTCTAAATCACCAATGATCACTAAGTTCTCTACTTTCATTTGAAGGGAAATAATCATACCTTGAATCAATGCTTCACATTATGCCTCATTATTTGTGCATGGAAAGTCAAGTCTGATGGCATGTGGGTGTATACTATGTTCAGGACTTTTAAAAATAATTCTTCCTTCATTCCTAGATTTAGAACGTGCACCATCAAAGGACATCCTCCAATAACCTTGAAAATGATTTTCATTTTCTTGTTTTGGAATGTTGAGTTGTTATGAATAAAAAACAACATAATTTCCCATTCCAGCATCAAGATAATTCCTCATCAACTCGTTCTCTTTTTTCCTGAAATAAATTGATTTTATGAATTCTCTATGAACTCTCACCATTTTTTCATTATTGTGACGCAATATCATACAACTTCCATCATTCATTATATATCCTCTAATCATTGAGTAGAAATCTCTTCCAAGCACAACTCAATATGTTGGAGGAAAATCTACCACTATAATAGTAAATATTTTTTTGATATGAGGAGCTGCAGTTATCCAAGCACAAAAATATTTTATTTCTCCATAGTTTGGTACTTTTCTTGAGTCAATAGTGTTACCGCACAAGCCGTAGGTTGGGAAAATCCCAACCCAATCCAACAGATGGAGATAACGACGGGAGAGCTTACCCACTGTCACCTCAGATAAACCCTTCCTTGTTTCTGTGAAGGGAGAATCCAACACAAGGGGGAGTCTTAGGTGACCCTAGCGGTAAATGAAGTTTAAAATGAGAGAATGGAAGTGAAGCCCCTATAGGTCAATATACTAGGTGATAAATGGATTGATAACGATTCTCATAGATGGTTTATGGTTTCCAAATACTTGAGTACCTATGGAAGTTGTTTGTACCTACCCAAGACACAAGAAAGAAAACATATACAAGATTCAAAGTTAAGTAGACAAGCAAGTTAATATTTTTTTCCCTAATTGCAGTAGTAAACAAGAATATATGTAAGCAAGGAAAAAAATTAACTACTACATATTTAACCATCAAAATTGTCAAATAATTATTGGACAATGAAGTATTAAAACAATGATAATTTTCCAATACTTTAACGTGAACTTTGACGGTAAATTAGGGATACCAAAAGAAGTTATCAAAAACATGTTAGGGAAGCCTTATGGTTGTAGAAAAAAATTGCTACAAGAGCAAGTTCCAACCATTAAAAATCAACAAATAAACCATTAGAAAGATAACCAATAACCAATAGAACAATAATCTAGGTTTAGAAGTCAATTTCCATGGTTGAAAAGTGAAATGATGTAATAAAGTGAGTTTTTCTTCAGCCCTAATGGTTATAGCATTAATTTCTTAATATCAATTACAATTACAAGGTTAAATAAAACTCACTTATGGCTTAAGCAAGCTTAAATCATTGGCAAAAGTTTCCAACTTGGACAATTACAATATCTTTTGTTTCATGTATCCCATTGCAATGATTTTGTTTCTCCAATGCAAGAATATTAGTGACTTTAGATATTAGGTTGTGGAGTCTCAAAAATTAAATAGATAGTTGAGTTACTTCCTTGGGGGTGTAAGCCTTTTTACTCCCCAAGACAAGCTAAGATAGCTAGGAAAAACCCTAGGAGGGTGTAAACCCTTTTAATCCTCCTAGGAATTCCTTATGCAACAAAGTATTACAAGAAAAATATAATGGAATTAGTGGGGTTGTAACTTGTATGCACTTATACTCCCAAAAATTTTAAGCAAATTATCCTTGAAACCAAGAAAAGAAGAAATAGTAACAAAGATTCCTTACCTAGTCCAAGCATTGACAAGATAAACTTATCTTTAACCGAGAAAATACACCATAGAGAAAGAAATATACCTCCACTGGAGATACTTCATCATTCATCCATCCAATAGCCAAGAAAAACCATTACAAGAGAAAGTGATAAGAGAGATATGTAAAAATTCCCAAGTAGGGCACAAATTTCAGCCAAGAATGTCTTCTCTCAAGTGAGAGCTATGAGATTCAAATGAGATAGAAATTATCTATATTTATTAAAAAAACCTATAATAATATTTTGTCCAAAAAAATTAGGGAAAACACAAAGTAAAGGGACAACAACCCTTACTTTTCCCCTTTACAATTTAAAATTTGATTTTACACAATAGAAACCCTAAAAAAATCATGATGTCACCTCTTTAGGGATACATTTTGGCTCCTTGAGCAAGTAGTTGGAGTAGAAGGTTGAGGTCATTGGGGCTTCTAGAGCCTCCCTATTATGCACTAAATCCTCCTCAATTCATTTCCCACCAAATTGTTCCAAGTGCCAATTGGTGGCAACTCTACTACCACAACCTCAACCCTAGGTGACATCAAGCCCTCTTTGTATGGTGTTTTGGCCCCAAGAGTAAGTCATTGGGATAGTAATAGGTTGGGTTAGGTCGTCCATGGTGTCATCTCAGGACTCCAAAAGAAATCATCATCATCTGGCATGTGGGCCCTGATATCCAACCTTGTGGGATTCAATCCCCAAGGAAGCCCAAGCTAGGATTTTTCTTCCAAAAATTTCCGCCAACTAGGTCCTGCAAAGAAAATGAATACACCCTCCAAGGATCTCAATTCAAATGCATCATGATGAGTAAATCAAATCAATAAAAGATCCATCTAAGCATGTACATCCAAACCACCTCATCAAAATAAATAAGTGCTCAAAGACCCTATGCAATTTTCCAAGTTTAAGTATGGGAGGGTTGAAAAAGTGACATATTGGGTGAATCATACCTCAAGTTTAGGAGTGTTTACCAAGTGGACCCATCTCTAAGTCATGTGAATGAGGTGACATGGATAAGGGAAATAATTTTAGGCATGGGTTTCATGTCATACAAGGGATTGTAGTGTCTCATTTATGGGTGCCTTTGTATAGGGTGTGTTGCACCTCCGTTTTCAATGCAACCTTTTTCCAAGCCCATTTATTGCCTTTTATTATTTTAATATGTTTCTAGGTTGAAGCCAAGGTTGGGATTCTACCTAAGCATGAAAAATATTTCCCACCTTAACTTTACCCTGGTCACATCATTCTTCCTCAAGTTGAAACATGTGTGGGGATTATACCTAAGCATGAAAAACAATGCCCACACATGGTCCACATTGGTTGGCATTTGTATTAGTTATTTTTTACGGGTCCTGTCAGTTTATTATGAGAGACATTTCATTATCCTCAGTATTTTTGGGAAAGTATCTAGAACGTTCATGATTGGATTCTATCTTTTTCCAGCTACAAGCCTCTGGGCCTTTAGCCCCTTCTTCCCATGAAATGAGGGACAACCCCTTTTTGGGTCAGTACACCTGAAAATCCCAAAAGGTAAGGAGATGAGAAGATGAAGTGTGGAAAGTAATAAGTATGGTCAATAATGGAACGATGAATCATCAAGAGGACCTCCAAGTAAAAAACCTATCCCCAAGGGTGATCCACTTACTAGGGTGCAATGTCAACCACCAAAGTGAAATAGGGAAAAGAGCATAACGTCCAAGAAGACATTACATAATCAAAATAAGTTTAAAATGAAACAAACTCAAATGCCTAAAATATTCAAATGACACTCACCATAATACCTAACTTGTACCCCATGGAGAAAGAACCAATATCTTCTAGAAGCCAACTAATGTGGTGGATACTGTTGTGATAAACCTGGAGTTGTGGTGGTGAGGTGGATCTTTTTTTGTGCAAGTGGACACTGTTGTTTAAGTTGTCTTGTTGGCCCTCGACCAAGTTTTGGAGAACCTTGGTCATGTTTGACCATTTTTGGGACTTCGACAAGCTGATCGAAGACAAAACACCCAGGCGAAGCAAAGATCGCGGGATCTCACCCCCTTTTGCGAGATTTTTGGGGATTAGGGTTTATGTAATGGGTATGGGATGTCATCCCATGGGTCTTACCCATGTTTAGGCCCCTTTTGTAATGTATAAATAAATAGTTAGGCGATGTAAGAAGAAGTCATTTGTAATCTAGTGAGGTAAGTGCCAATAGTTGTAAATGCTTTGTGCATACTATGTGTTGAGAATTTGCAGAGCTAAGTGCAATTGATTGTAAGAAGGCTTTATGTTGTCCCAAGCTTAGGGAAGGAGGATCTAGCGAGGTGTGAACAAATCTCTTGTCCTATGTGGAGTTGGTTTTGTGGCTTTGTGCATGTAACAATATTGAAATAAGATAATAAAGAAGAAGAAGAGTTGGTGGATGTATCCCCACACTGGGGTGAACCACATATATCCTGTGTCGTGATTGTTTTGTGTTATTGATGTGATTTATTCTTAGTATTGAATATTTATGTATTCTATATGTATCTAGTGTAATATATTAGTGCTTAGTGATATGAATGAATGCTAGATCTGATCTATTTCTATGTGCTAAGTGCTTGGATGTGTTAGATCTTGTTGAATACTGCATTGTTTTGTAATTAGGGTTTTACTTGTGATTTGAATAAAGGGTTAAAGACTAATGAATGTTAACTGCTAAGTTCTTTGTTAAGTATTGTGATCAAAGATCTATGTCCCATCTAGGTTGTAACACTTGATTCCTACAACCCCCCCTGCCTCTACCTCCGGTGAGACTTCATATTCTTCACAGGTGTTACCGAAAGGGTCGGTAGTTAGGGTTTTGTTGGTGCATTGTTGAAGCATTGAACCTTGGGTTTGCCCCTGTGCCAACAAATGGTTTCGTTGTTGGGTCCTGAAACTATGATTGTTGGGAACTAAAGAAAAGAGAAATCTATGTGCGTAGATCTATTGTTGTAGTGCACAACACTCTACTTGAATTGTGAATCTTTGTGCCAAGAAGAGAAGTCTGATCCGAAGAAAAGAGGTAAGATCTTAAATCTTGGTGCTCTAATAAAGGTAAGATAAATGAATTTTTTTGTTTCAAAAGAATGGATCTAGGTATATTTGAGATTTCGTCCTAATCTAAAAACTAGGACACAATTAGAAGAAAGAAGATATGATATAAATAGATCTGATAGAAATAGTGAAAGATATGTTATTCCTATGCATAGAAAGAATATTTGGACTAACAAGTGGATGCAGGATCCTAGATTTTTTTTTTTCAAGTCTATCACTATGATCCCAGTGCACATTACAGGAAAGGTTGGGGATTATTTAAGAGAAAGAGAGGATTGACTCTTTGTTATAGTTGCAGAAGACCAAGACATCTTGCTAAGGAATTCCCTGGTAGAAGTCCTATTTTCCTTTTTTGTAAGGCTACTGGACATGAACTTTTAGATTTCCCTAGAATGATTGCTAAAGTTGAAAAGATGAACATGAAACAATAAAACCATGAAGAAGGTCAAGAAACTAAGGCTATACTAAAGAACCAGAAAGAATAAAAGACTATATTATTGCAGATGAAAGAAACATTGAAGGATCATAGAGACATCAGTTTATCAGAGATTTTAAAAGAGAAAGAGTGCATAGAAACAAGAATAGGACACTTCGACATAGACTGTGTATTGGATGTAGAAACACAGGTGAACATTATGCCAGAAAGTACTTGGGAATTTTTGGGAAAGCCTGCTATGATTTTTTCATTGGGAGGAATAGGATTGTTTAAAGGAAAGATGATAAGCCCATGTGGAAGACTTACTCATGTACCTATGAGTGCTCATGGAACATCGACAAAAGAAGAATTTGGGGTCATTACGTTTGTTGAGAACATCACCCCTTTTGCAATTTTGTTAGGAAAGAATTGGATTGAGAGAGATTAGATCATAAGGAGATAAGAAGAGGAATCTGCAAGATACCAGATATATAAAATATGCAGAACAGAAATAAAATACTAGAAATGGCAGAATAACAGTAAAATATCCAGCATAATATTCACAATACACAAAAAATACATAACAATAGCAATAGAAATAACACTTTGATTCAGAAAGCAATGTTCACAGGCCTCTTCGAGGGGGCAACCTCCAATTGAGCAGTGCTCTGTTACAATATTCTCCAAGCTAGGGTTCTCATACCCTCGACCCTTATTTATACTAAATATGTCTATTAAGAGAAGCATCTAGAGGAAGATCCTTCTAGAAGTGGAAGCTTCTATTAGGTCTTCTTACATCCGCCTTATTCTATTTTATTGAAAG
>SNQJ01S0038190.1:106444-138954 GCA_010110895.2 Picea sitchensis | reverse complement strand
GAAATAATGTTCCATTTGGGTGACCCAACCAGTGGGGTCCGAGCCATCAAATTTGGTTACATCCACCCGCGAAAAGCGTATGTACCGTTGAAAGTGATGGGGTTGAAAGGAATGGGAAGAAGTTTCACCTTCAGTCTTTTTATGTGCATCAGGAAAAGATTCATCGGTAGGGATCTTGATTTTGGTGCAGAGTGATGCAAAGACAGATTCAAGCTGGGTGGTCAGTTCATGTTTGACTTTCGCCATTGCGGACTGCACGGCTACATTTACGAATGCATTTATGGATGCATCACGGGAGGCAATAGTAGCACTGAGTTGTTTCACTTCTTGTTGGGTCTCGAGGAAACTAGATTTCAAGGTGTTGAAGTGAGACTCTAGTTCTTGGCTATGGGTATGGGCCATGAGGATGGGTGAACTGAAAAGGGAGCAGGCGGGGTCAGAAATTTTTGCAGAAAAATGATATGGATGAATGTGATAAGGGAGAAGAGATGAATCTAATGGAATAGGTCTCAAATAATGGAATAAGTCTCAGATAAAGGCTATTAATAGTGACCTTTATTACATCCAAATACATTGATCTACCTATGTGCGGGTTAGGACCTTAACAAAATCTATAGAACAGAAAAAGAAAGAATTAAGATATTTCATGGCTAAGAGAATAGTGCGCTTAATAGAAGAATAGGAGGACAAATAGAAGTAACTGAGGGCCAGATACCTAGCTTTCGAAGTCAAAAGAATGCAGGAAGTCTTAAAGAACCTATCCATGCAGGAGAGTAGAGCACCTACTCTAGAAATAGTAAGAGAAGAAGTATTATCCTCGAACCTTGTGAAATATCCTCAACAATATGAAGTTACTATGCTAAGAAAAGATAAGAACAATAATTGAAAAAGGAATCCAGAGATGCAGATCACAGGGAAGAAAGAAAGAAATATTAGTAAGAAGAAATCAAATCTAGAAAAATTGCAGGAGGTTCCAGAGAGGACTTCACAGAAGGAAGGCTTGCAAAACTTGAACCTCGTTGGAATAGAAGAATAACACCGACTTGAACTTTGCCACGATGAAGCAATATGACCGTTGGAGGCATCCTGACAGTTAAAATGATGCTCTAGAACGGATAGAAATGAAGTTATTAACGAAAGGTTCTCCATTGAATCGTTGGGACCATGCCATAACGAATGGAATTGTATTGATTGAGGCCTTCCTACCCTTTGGAAGAGTTTGTTACGATGTTAACTATTTAACCCGTCGAATGTCTTACCGGGGACACTTTTTCCAATTGTGATTATCCAAGCCCACAAAGAACTAATTTCTTTCATGCAGTGATTATTGAGACCTCACCACCTGTTCTTATTACCTTGAGCATTTGTCCACCTATCCGAAACATTTTATCATGAGCGTGCATATCGAGCGACCTTAGCGCAGTAGAGAAATCTGTCGATGATATTTTGATTGACCTCATGGTTGATAAGGTCATGTCGGTAGGATCATAAGCCTCATCGACGAGAGAATTGCAAGCATCCCTATTGACTGCACGTCGATCTAGGCCATCCTGAACTACAAAAGATAAATGGAGCAAGAATCATGACGACTTGGAAAACGCAAAGCTCATTCCATCAATCATGCCCGACTATATCCTGCCTCTGGCTGGCATGTTTATTCATGATAGAATACCAAGAGATTTTGACTATACACTTATCACTGCATACCTCACGAAGGGGATATGCACAGTTGGACTGCAATTAGGATAGATTATGATGCTAAAGATCAGTGAATTCAACTTAGGAGACCGCAATAACTATGGAATGATTGCACCACACAAGTACTTGACCAAGACAACAGGGAAGAAGTCGAAGATAATCCCCCAGTTGTGGACCGTGGACATTGCAACATCAACCATCCTTAACATGATGAAGATACCACACTTCGGAAGACATCAGGAGGTTAAAGCGTGCATTAAACTCATCCTGTCATGCTACCATGGTGGTTACCTGTGGTTGGATCGACGCATCACCGTAGATCCAATGTTGATCCATCGGATCACCTGATTGAGTATGCAAGGACTCGACCCTTAGGATTTTTACCTAGGGAAGGTTGCAGATCACGCCCTGGCGCAACGCATAAAATAAAATTATGACGATGTAGGGAAGGGGAAGCGGGGCTACAAGGTAGCCTCCATCCAAAATGGCGCAGTGCACCTAGATTTCCAGTTGATTGCTGGTAAGATCATCAAGAAGAACAGACCAACGCAGGTCATGGGGTTCATCATTGACCTCGTAGGCAAATGCGTCGAAGGGATGCAAATGAATTGGGAGAGCTACCTCGTCAACCAGCTGGAGAAATATTTTCATGAAGCACAGGACTAGGGCTATGAGTTTCATTTTAGCTAGTTGTTGATTCTCATTGCCTTCATCGCTTGGGAGATGATAGAAGGAGAAACCTTCCCTGAAATTGATTCGTCCGAACCACTGGTCGTGAAGTTCACTACGCTCTGGTATTCGTGCAACATGGAAAAAAAATGGCAATCCAATGCGGTGTTCCACACATATTATTTACAGCTGAAGAGGGCCATTGAATATTTCCCTCGCATGATGCCGAATACTCTGCACAGGTTCAGGCCACTTGCGAAGTTCTGCGCAAATAGGCATTTCATTTACATCACTACACATAGGGACAAACACAAGGAAGAGCTCCAGTCCTATTACAAACTAACAAATGAGGAAATGGAAGAAATAACCAAGGAACGACCTGCAGAGTTCCTTGTACCGGTCAAATAGACATAAATCTCCAACCCCGACCTCATCGGAAGTCATGTAGTCACTCGAGAAGAGTATTATGGACCCAACAACAGTATAAGGAAGAAGAAGGAAGAAGTACAAGAAATGAACAATGCATCAAAGGAAACTACACCAAATTCACCAGGAGGAGGAGGATATGACAAAGTAGACTAGGAAAAGAATGAAGGGGAAGAAAAAAAATAGGAACAGGGTGAAGTGACACCGCCCAAGGATCCCATCACAGAGGCTGAGACATCCAAGAAAAGAAAGGTTTCCCCGAAGAAACCATCAGCACGGAAGAAATCACGATAAAATAAGCCTCAATTACAGACTGTTCTCACAGTGGATGATATTGATCTCATCATTGTCGTTGTATCAGATACCTCAGAGGGAATTTTGCAGCGAAGCGAAGCCAAATAGGAGACAATGTTTGATAGGATCGAGGCAGAGCTCAAAGGGGTACAACAATCTATTTATCCAAGTAGCGCAGTGTGTACTGTGTCATTGTCATCAGCAGGCATAGAAGTAGGAGATGAGCCTGCCCAGCTACGCAGATTACCAGATTCGACAGAGGCTTGTCTTCGTCGGGTCCAGGAGAAAAGGAGCAGGCCACAGAGGCATTAAAGCAAGAAAAGGAGAAATCCTTAGAGTGACGTCGAATTGCAAAGAAAGAGAAAGATGACCTCCTAACGAAGTTTGCATAGGATAAAGCACAGATCCAGAAGGAAAAAGAACAGTTGCTCACAGAGTAGATGGGATTCAAGGAGGCAGTCACTAGATCACTTCGCTCTGTGTCGAGCCTCGCACAGACAGAAGAAGACACAATGGAGAGTCAAGTGGAGAAGCTCACTGAAGATATTTAGAAAATTCAAGAAAGAGTGGTAGAACTACAACTACAAGTAGTGCCAAGCACTCCATAGGAAGTGCAAGACTAGAGAGAAGAAACCGCTAGGAGCGTAGTAGAAAGAATCAAGGCGTTGGCCTTGTAATACAACAAATTAAGCAATTGAAGTGTGTAGACTTATGAGTGCCTGGCAGAGGATCCAAACCTAAGGGCATTGGAGTCACAACTCCAGGAATCAAAGAAACAAGCAGTGATAGTGCAAGAACAATTGAAGGTACTATCAATAGTTGAGAAGATGAAAAGGTCACAGGAATAGTGCGCAGTTCATTAACAGGTCCATGCCATCTAAAGTAAATTCATGGAAGTGACCCAGAGACTCCAACCGATACAGGATGAAACCTGCACACTTTTTGAGGAGATCAAAGGACAAGGTGAAAAGATAGAACAAGTGGTCACCACAGTGGAAAAACACTTGGAAGGACCTGTCACCGAGAAAGTCATTCAAGAATTCATCGAGTAGGAGGCTCTAGCAAAGCAGCAAGTCGAGGCAGCTCGAGCCAAGCTTGAGGCCTTCGAAGAGGAGTTACCCAGATCAGAGTGACTCGGAATGAGTCACAGGTGAGTGTTGGGGGCCTTTTGGCCCTCGAACAAGTTCTAGAGAACCTTGGTCGTGTTTGACCATTTTTGGGACTTTGACAATCTGGTCGAAGATAGAATGCCCAGGCGAAGCGGAGATCGCGGGATATTGCCCCCTTTTGTGGGATTTTTGGGGATTAAGGTTTATGTAACGGGTATGGGATGTTTCCCCATGGGTCTTACCCATGTTTAGCCCCCTTTTGTAATGTATAAATAAGTAGCTAGGTGATGTAAGAATGAGTCATTTGTAATCCAGTGAGATAAGTGCCAATAGTTGTGAATGGTTTGTGCATACTGTGTGTTGAGAACTTGCAGAGCTAAGTGAAAGTGATTCTAAGAAGGCTCTATGTTGTGCCAAGCTGAGGGAAGGAAGATCTGGTGAGGTGCACACAGATATTTTGTCCTATGTGGAGTTTGTTTTATGGATCTGTGCATGTAATAATATTGAAAGAAGATGATAAAGAATAAGAAGAGTTGGTGGACGTAGCCCCACACTTGAGTGAACCACATATATCCTATGACGTGATTGGTTTGTGTTATTGATGTGTTTTATGCTTAGTACTAAATCTTTATGTATGATAGATGTATCTGATGTAGTATCTTAGTGCTTAGTGATATGAATGAATGCTATATCTAATCTATTTCTATGTGCTAAGTGCTTGGATGTGTTAGATCTTGTTGAATACTGTGTTGTTCTATAATTAGGGTTTTACCTGCAATGTGAATAAAGGGTTAAAGACTAATGAATGTTAACTGCTAAGTGATCTATTAAGTATTTTAATCACAGATCTGTGTCCCATCTAGGTTGTATACACTTAAATCGTACAACCCCCCTACCTCTACCTCGGGTGAGACTTCATCTACTTCGCAGGTGTTGTCGAAAGGGTCGGTAGTTAGGGTTTTATTGGTTCATTGTTGAAGCGTTGAACCCTAGGTCTGACCCTTTGCCAACATGTCTCTCAATAATCCATGTCTGCAACTTGAGAATCTAGATCCATCATCTCCTTAGTTATCCCTGGGGATTGGGGATAACATTTGTCTCCTAATTGGGGACATGTACTCATCGTAAAGTGCATGAGAACCGCATCATCTCCTGGTGGACCTGTGCCTACACACACTAAAACAACAAATTGTTAAGTGTAGGATGGCTCACTCATCCTTTTTCCATATAAAGAAATCCAAAACTTCCAAAATGATAAATAATATAGAAAATATTTTTTTTCTTTTTTAAATTTCTAAACTAAAGATGAAAGAAATATGCAACTAGAGAAAAATGAAATATGAAATGTAGCTAAACTACCATGAGAAATCAAGATGCAAATGCAAGAAATGAAAATTATCTACCTACTTACCTAGGGTCTTGTGGCCATGAATATTAGTTCTTGATGATCTAGGAAGATCTCAGTGGCCACCCACTGTTGACGATTAAAATCACAATGAAATTTTATGCCCGTAAAGTATTGCTAAAGCCTATTATTATAAGCTAACGATATATCTATAATACTAGTAGGTGGGACCCCCTTGTAGATTGGAGGATCGGATCTAGTTATTATTTGATGTTATGTTGTTGTTGGACACTGTTTACAGATTTGAGCATGATTGATGTCAAATGTCGGTTTTATTCGCAACAAATGGGTGATGGAAAATTCATGTTATGTGTGAGTGTCTTTAATTTAAACTCTCATATCCATGTCACAAAGGCTTATGTGAATTGTTATTTTTATTACACCATGATATATTATATGTTATACTTGCACAAAACATGTGTTAGTCATGAAAAATAAATATGGAGAAAAAAAATCTAAGCAAGAAATTAAAATTATGCTACTATGCCACACTACATACATTGAAGTTAAAGGATTGTTGTTAGTCATATCTGATGGGGTTAGTGGATATATGATTTACTGATCTATATGGAAATGCATGTGATATGCACTATAGTATGGCTGGCAGTGGTTAATGTGGCATAGGGTGGTGCTTTTGGAAATTAGTGGATGTTGGTTTCGATGCATGGTTTAATTGAATGAATTAATGGATTAGTGGGATGGCATGTACTAAGGAATTGAATGACTGGAGGATGGAGGAGACATGCATTTACTGCATTTACCCCTCCCACTAGCTGTCAACCTGGCTATTTCTCAATTGTGTTCATTGTGGTTAAGCTCTGATTTTCAAGCAGAGGAAGAACTGCTCTGCCAAGCTCGCATTTTTAAGGTTTTCATGGTTACAGGTATGTATTTTCACCATCCATGAACCTGCTCTGGTTATGAAATAGATATTGGCTCGGTGATGTATGGGTCTGTGCTTTCCTTAAGTCTGGAAACTGTGTAAATTTGTGGTATTTTTCTGAATTGAATGGTTGGTGTGGTTTTCATTGCAATAATGTTTGAAGTCACAGTTTCATTGACCATTCTGATTGTTAGAAGCCATGAAGTCTCTATGTCATCCTTATCGGTCTTGGCTGAAAGGTTTTCATTCAGCCCAGATTGGTTGGTTGTCTCTACACTTCTTATCACCATACCCAGTCGTTTGTTGTTATGGGGTTTTCTAGGTTTGAAACACTTTGTGTCACTACGTATCATTTCACTTGGGTATGGTTTCGTTCATGTTACATATTTTTGCGCAGTGGGTTATGATGGTTGTTATATCAAATGGCTTTCTTGAGGTTGATTTCTATTGCTCGGCTCTATTTTATCTCAGCATTCTTCGGTTGATTGGGAAAACCATGAGGGTTATACCCTGCATGTTATAGGTGTTGTTACAGGACCAAATGAAGCCTCTACTCCTCTATTCATAGTCTCTCCTATCACGAGAATTGTCACCATGTCTACGAAGTTATTGGTGGTATACCCTGTGTGTGCACCATTGGTCTCGGGGGTTCTCATCCGATGTTGGGGGTCGACTCCAGTCTCCTTGTGTTAGTCCATAGAACAAACCTTTCATTTCTCAATCCCAGTTTTTGATAGAGGGAACCATTATGTCTTGTCGGGTATGATGTCGATTGTTATGAGTTGGTGGTGTGTTATCGAAAGTGTCGATCACTGGCTCTTCCCTGTGGATTATGTTGATAGTGGTGTTGGTTTTGGTATTTAGTCACTGCATTTTTTATTGTGACATTTGAAGTGTTAACCCAACATTAGTTATAATTGTTAAATCACAACGATGCTTCATGCATGATGCATTTGTTGTGTGGGCTTCCTACAACATGTTATGTTGAGTTGATGGTTGTTGTGACTGTGTTTTTAAATTGACAATGGGAGTATTGCAATTGTGGCATTTATGGCATGGCCATCCACTATATATGCTATGGATATTATTTGATTGTGCCATCAAAGATGGTCACGAGTTTTTAAACAATATGGTTTTGTTGCAATTTGGTCAATTTGTGAGATGAGATTGGGCATACTGTTGTTGCCTCATTGTATTGGATTGATAGCCCAACATTGTGGATGTTTAGATTCAGAGTAGTTGGACCTGTACAGTCACAGAAATGCTCTTTTGCTTTGTTGAATGGTCTGTGTATTCCATGAGATAGTTCGAGTTGAAATGGAGATTAACGCCTGTGTGTTTAAGTAGCAAGTAGGGATATTTGCAATTAAAATATTGATGGTTGTATTTGGTTGTCCGTTATGTGTGTTGATGAATATCATGGATCGTAGCAGAGATAGGCACAGTTTTTGTGACAATATGTTCTCATTACAAATTAATTGTTAAATGAACTTGAGGAATGAAATTAGGTGTGATTTTAGTGTGTGCGTTTTTAAGAAATGATTCATGGATAGTGGTTGATGTTTTGATGGAACAGATTGGAACAAGTGATCGTGTGTTCATTTAGAAATTGTTTCAAATATTAATTGGGGCAGTTGGGAAGAAACATACTTTTACAAGTTGTTGTGGAAAGCATATTGTCTTGTTTTGATGGCGATGTGTTAATGATCTAATTGTGAACAATGAGTAAGTAATACACAAAATTGATTGAGTTATACACAATGATTGTTAAATTGAGCACATTGATTATTTGGCTGGTGTTGGATCTTTTGCATTTTATATAGAATGGTTATGGATTACTTAATTAATTTTATGAACAATATCTTCTCTCTTTCCCTACCATTATTTCACTTTTCTCTAATTACAACCCCATCGCCTCCCACATTCATTTTTCACTCTCTGTTCTTGAAATTTAATTATAGTTAAGAATAATTATGTATTGAAGCAGTTTCAGATCGTAATTTCTTGGTTGGATCACAATGATGATTTCTTTGGTTTGTGTTACATATGATTGTTGTTGTCTTTCAGAAGTAACCATGATTATTTCCCCCCTCATGTTATCATATTTCTCTCAATACAAACCCCTTGCATATCCCAGAACCTTTTGTTCACCCCTTTCTCATTAACAACAGTTAAACAAATTGTATGGATTGGATTGCATTCGTCTGATATGTTGTTGAGCCAAAGTCTATTTCATATTTTTAAGGAGTTTTAATGTATGGTTGTAAAGTAACTATTTTCTAATCAATCATGTATGCAGGAATGATTTTTTTCATCTGAGGTAGCCATGGCAGAGGTAACCAAGGGAGAGGTAATTGGAACAGAGGCCCAAGAAGGCCAAGATTTTCCATACACTTTGATGCTGACTCACAAGAGATAGGCCAACTATTTCAGGCTGGGTTTTTTAATTGAATTGGATAAGGAGTGGTCCAATCGAGGCCTAAAAGGCATCCCTTCCAAGTTCCACAAGCCCCTGGTATTCCCGTACCCCCTCATGTCTCATTGCAACCTGAGGTTCCTGGAAATGACAGATGGAAAGAGATTGTCCACCCGACAATCTCCCAACATCATGGATGGCCTAATTTGTCTTTACCTTCTCCCCCACCTAACAATCATATTGTCCAATATGTCGCTGCCCACTCACCAGTGCATTCCTCCCATGCTAGAAATATATTGAAAACTGAGGCCCATCATGCCTCTGACAAAGAAAAATCCATTATTTCCCCTTCCTCACCCTCCAATGGCTCTGATAAATCTGTGTCTTCCCAGATGCATTTGAGGGATGATTTTTTTCACGTGATCAACGAGATTAGGCCTAAAGTCTCAGCACAAACAAAGGCAAATTCAAAGAGACCGAGGGGTGAAAACAACAACAAGGGAAAGATTGCATCTCAAAGTGGAAAATATGGTTTTTGAGTTTTATTTTAATTATTTTTTATGATAGTTGACTTCAGAGGTTTTGGACATCTTGTTTTATTTTTGGATATATGAGTAATGCATTTTTTAAAATAATGTCAAATATCAATGAGATCAATTGTCAAATATGCATGTGATGATGGGAGTCACAAGGAGAGATGATCTTGTTTAATTGACTACTTATGTTATAATTGTAAGAGATAAATGGGAGTCACAAGGGGTCCCACCTACTAGTTATTATTTAATTATAACCCTTATTATGATTTATTTCTTTTCCCCCTAACTAAAAAATTGGTTGAGTTTTTAGTTAACTTAACTAATGAGGAAGTTCAACTACTTCAACCAATTCTAATTTTCTTAAAGGAAAAAGGAAAGGGAGGAACAAGTGGAGGATAGAAGGAGAAGCATACTAAGGTTTGCTCTTTGAGTTTATGTTGAGATAGTTCAGAGTTCATTCATTCCTTAATTTATCACAAGCCTAATTATTTTTTATGACAACAGGGTCTTATTGTAGACAACAAGATTCAGGGATGAATTACATCATTCAAACACTTGTTTTTCAGAGGTGTTGATCTATATTTGATAGTCTATGTAGACTTGTCTATTTTTGAATTAGTTTTCATGACTGACAAAGGCTATCATGCAGAGTCGAGTGGGAAGAAAACTGTGGCAAGCTGATACAACTTTTAGAGTTCATTTTTTTATTTTCTGTCAGATGTCCTTTTGTATGCTCCATCTGTTAGCAACATTTCTTGTCTTCAGTATCAAGATACACAGGTTTGCAGGTTGCTCGAGGAGCGCCCCAGAGCAGCGCATAAAGAAAGTCCTTTTGGACTGAAAATCAAGCGAGCGGGCACTTCGTGCTTCAGCAGAAAGATTTCAGCGACAGAGTCGAACAGTGATTGATGGGTAATTGCAGAGTAACCGAGCCGCGTCAAGAATAGCGCTTAAAGTTTGAAGGAGGACAACGGTCAGGATCCTTCGGGAGGCACTCACGAAGTTACGAGGACCGTTGATCGCAGTCAATACAAGCGCTTCAGTTATTTCGTGAGCTCGGGGTTCATGAGTTTGAAGGGCGAACCATATCCCTTTTGGTTGCGTGAAGCTCCGAGTTACGAAAGGTGCCCGGAGGAGGTCAACCTTCGCTGACCATCGCGTCTTGGGACTTCGCGAGGAAATAATGCTAACGTTCGATGCTCCAACTCGTGAGGTCGTGAAGTGCGAGAGGTTAAAGTTGGGCCCACAGTAGCGTCGAGTGAATTTAGGACCGTCAGATTTGAAGGACGCGTTTCGCTCAATTGGGTCGTCTCGGCGTTTCGCCCATCGCAGCTCCAAAGTGAAAAAGGCAACGCTATTATGCTCCGATGCACGAGATGTCGAGGAAGTCCCAGATCAGGGCCCACCGAGGTATCGGGTAAGTTCTGAGCCGTCGGATCTGGGGAAACGCATGGTGCCAACTCAAGCTACTTCGGCACTTCGCTCATCGCGATTCTAAGACGCATGGATCAGCTCCTCTTTATGCGTGAACGCAAAAAGCACTTTGGGATATATACAGGGTCGCAGACCACAGTCATTTGGGAAGGAAAGGAGCTATGTGAGAAGGGGGCCATAGGCACCAAGTCTAATCGCTGAGCGGATTGTTCAATCTTCAGGTATCATCTGATGCGATCTCACTCCCGGCTTTCGCCTGAAGTAAATGAAGGCGAGAAGGGGTAGGTGAAACCTCCCCTCATACATTAAGCGTAAGGTATGGAAAATATGGCAAGCGGTCTGCTCGAGAGGATCCTGTGTACCCAGTTCCTCAAAGAAGCCATGCTGAAGTCTGCAAAGAGACGAAAAAGTCTGCACATGCTAGCTCAGCACTTAATAGCTCAACTACCCTCCCCCTGCAGGGGCCATGCACAATTAAGGTGGAGACAAACAGAGAAAGACTGTCCGAATTTGACTAAAAATACACCAAGCCTTGGGTGTCTAAGCACGCCTCTGTTGGGCGAATTTTCCTGAGTATATAGACTCAGTCTTTGTAATTTTGTAATCTATCGATGGTTGAGAAAAGCTCCCGGTTGTAAATTTTTAATGAAGCACTGTTATTCTGTTATGCATAAACTTTGGAGACTTCTTGCCTTATGAATGCCAGTTTCTTTCATATCTTTATTCACACTGTGTTAGAGCAGCTCGGAATTGGAGGATCCAGTCGAGCTGTAACTATTATAAGATGATGTTGTAATGGATCATTGTAATAGTTACGGAGCCTCTAATCAGTTCCTATGATTTCTTTAACGCTGAATGACTTGGAATTGGAGGATCCAGTCAAGTCTTCTATTCAGTTCCTTGAGGCCCTGAACCAGGAGGATCCTGCATTCAGAGTTTTTCCCCTACAAACCGCTGCAAGCCTATTGCCCAAAGCTATTTGTTCACCCTTCTTACCAAGTCTTCCACCTGCTCACCTTTTAATCAACCCGCTGGCTGAAGTTTGGATTCCAAACCTCCTTCGTTCTTTACGTACCAGAGACAGTCCCTGAGTTAGAGTGATATCTCCTCGAGTATTTTACGCATCAGACAGCCCCTCGAAAGTTAGAGTGATATCTCCTCGAGTATTTATCTCCATTCACGCCCCTTTATAAACAAATCGTGACATTAAACTGATGGGTGTTGGGCTCTGCTCCTGCAAGCAATCCAGGAGTGACTTCCGACGCTAACATTTCTGGCGCCGCTGTCGTGGATGGAATTGAAGTTTTCCCTGGGTAAAACGACATTGAGCCTCTGAATCCGAAGGTGCATCGGATTATCAGAACCTTTTAGATTGCTAATTTTCACCTAGCGACTCCATTGTGACGACTCCGCTGGGGAGAACCTGCTCTGTTAATTGTGGCTTTCAGAGGCAGGCATACACAGTCTCATCCACAGCTACCTCTAGCTACGCCTGAAACAGATCCAGAGGCGGTGCTCAGAAAGGGAAAGGCCTCTAAAGAAGAAGCGTCCATCATTGAACCAGGTAATCTGCCATCTCCTTTCATAAGAACTCCATTTTCTCCTCCTCAGATTTTTGATCGGCCTCCTTTCGAGGTTTCTCGTTTCCTAAACTTTCGGAGTGTTCCTGCTGAATTTTCCCCTCCTGGTCAGGTACCAGAGGGACAAGACCTTGTCACTCCCCTCTCCCCTGAAACTGTACCTTGGCATTGGGACGGGACCACTGAAGATCTTCCCACTCCTATCTTTACTACTCCTATGCAAAAAGAATCACCTGGTGACTCGAGCTCGTTATCCTTCTCCTTAAATCCCCTTGTGTTTCCCACTCCACTCTGAAACTTAGTCCCAGTAGCCCCTTCACGAACTCCTTCTCCTCCGAGTTCTCCTCCACCTAATATCCCTATGGCTGGTGCTAATCCCCCTCTGAATAGAATGGATGCCATAGTCGCTACCAGATATGCTCCCTTAATCCCACCCCATCCTATGAATCCTCTCCCTGCTGGGGATTACTTGAAATACATGCCCAAGTTCACTGGGGAAGGAGACATAACTGATGAAGAGCACCTGGATGCTTTCTATAGTTATGCAGACAACCTCAACATTGAAAATGAAGATGTATGGATGAGAGTCTTCGTCCAGAGCCTAGATGGTGAAGTGAGGAAGTGGTTTAGAGGATTAGCTCTCAGATCTATTGCTAGGATTGAATCTCTAGATAGTGCTTTTCTGAGGTAGTGGGGAGATAGGAAGGACTTTATGTATTACATGACAGAGTTCGGGTCTCTGAAGAAGATGGATGGAGAGTCTGTCTCTGACTTCTCCAAAAGATTCAATAAGATGTATAATAATATCCCTGCCAAGATAAATCCATCAGAAGCCTCTGCCCAAATTTCCTATACTGGTGCATTTGGCCCTGATTTCTGCCTTTTGCTGAGAGAAAGAAGAGCCACCTCCTTAGCCCAAATGCAAGATGCGGCCATAGAAGTAGAATCCAACATATTAGCAGCTGACAGACTGAGGAACAAGGTCGACTCTTATAGGAGAAAGGGGAAGTCGGAAGCCTCAACGTCCGACCCAGCGGTGCCCCACCCTCAAGTGGATGAGCTGACCAAGATGGTGAAGTCTCTGTCTACAGAAATGGAGAGGATGAGGGTGGAAGGAAGGAAAATATATAAAGGCCCTCAGATCGCCGAAAATAAAGGAGGCTTCAGGAGGCCAAATAATTTTACTCCCCCCAATACGCAAAGAGAGAGGGGAAGAGACAGAGAAGACCAGAAAATTTAGGCTCCTTTCCAAAACAACTTTGTGGTTGAAGGGGAAGAAGGGGAATCAGATGAGCTTGATCCTGAAATCCACTACGTCGGAGACACTCCTCCTTTTCCTCACCTCACTCAATCAGCATACGAGGAGTCTCTCATGGACAGTCAGCTAAATGAACTGAGCAAGGGAGACAAGGTTGGCGGTGGCCGAGGCAGGTATAACCTGAGGTCCGACAAAAAGACAGCAGCACCTGCTATTCCCAAGTAGTCCACTAGAGAAGAGAAACCTGCTAATGAAGTAGCGGATGGTCATAGAGGTAAGAAGGCTCAACCCCTCTCTCCCATTGTCCACCATCATGCCCCTGAAATAAGAGAGATCCCAAAGCTTACATCTTCTTTTAATTTTGAGCATGAGATTCAAAATATCAGGATCCCTGTGCCCCTCACTGAGCTAATTAGACATGGATAATTTAAAAAACGCTTCTCTGAGATTTTACGGCCTGAAGCCTCATGCCTTCCCACAGACTCCATAAACCTCCAAGATGAAAAGCTAGCAATTGTCCTCAGTCCCATGGTAGAAGATAGAGATGACTCATCCCCTCCTTTTTACACATCCCTGAACATACATGATAAAGTGCTGCACAACTGCTTAATGGATTCAAGGGCTTCTCACAACCTCATGCCCAAAACTGTCATGGAAGAGTTAGGGCTAGAAGTCACTCGAGCCTACCATGACCTCTACTCCTTTGACTCCAGGAGAGTTCAGTGTCTTGGAGTTATTAAAGACCTGGTTGTGACCCTGTTTCAACTTCCCATGAAAAGTGTGGTCGTGGATATCATAGTGGCTGAGGTCCCCCCCAAGTTCAGTATGCTATTGTCAAGATCTTGGATAAAAAGACTAGGGGGGACCTTACAGATGGACCTCACATATGCCACCATTCCAGTGTTTGGAGGAGAGCATAGAAGACTATATCGAGAAGCCCAAATGGCCTACATAATCAGTGATGAAGCTAACCCCACCAATCATCCCATATTTGCCTTGGACACTAATTTAGGCTCCAGTTTACTACAGCTCACCCATGCCCTTGAGCCTCCTCTAAAACTCAGAAAGCAGCCCACCATCTCCCCTAAACCTCCTTCTTCCATCACCCCCATATGGAAAATGTTCTTTGATGGAGCCTCCTCCAGAGAAGGTGCCGGAGCTGGAGTGGTTTTTGTGTCGCCTGCTCAGGAGACCATATCTCTATCATACAAATTAGAATTTGAAGCTACCAACAATGTGGCAGAATATGAAGCTCTTATCCTAGGATTAAGAGCCGCAAGGGAAATGGGAATTCAAGAGGTAGCAGTGTTCGATGATGCGGAGTTGGTAGTCCAACAAATTAGAAATGCTTATCAGGCAAAACATCCTTGACTCAAGAGTTACAGGAATGAGGTATGGGATCTAATTGACAGTTTCTTATCAGCATTTAACATTTCTTTCATCCCGAGGGAAGAAAACACAGTGACAGATTCCTTGGCTACATTTGCAAGCCTTTTCAAAGTACCCTTGCCGCCCAAATTGAGGTATGATGTAGAAGTAAAATACAGGCCCTCCATACCTGACAATGTTAAGCATTGGAAGGTGTTTGAGGACGATCTTGAGATCAAGAGATTCTTGGAGACTATCGAGGAGTTTTCAGAGCTGCATATCGATCAAGATTCTGTCTCTGAAGAAAGTTTGGATGGGGGCGAGTTGCTGAGTAAAATAGAAAAACATGACATTATTCAGTTGCCTAGCAATCACATTCCGAGAGGACTGGTCCCATTAGAGAGGTTGTTTGATGGGAATGATGTGGTAGTAAAGGGGAGGATTTCAGATGACGATGCTGACACAACTGAGTGTAATATCGGCACACAGGAGGAGCCTAAGTTTGTCAAGCTGTCAAAGGGTTTGACCAAGGAACAGAGGGATGAATATATTGAGTTGCTGAGGGAGTTTGCTGATGTGTTTGCATGGACCTACGAAGACCTTAAGACATTTGACACATTAGTCATTGAACACAAGATTCCGTTGAAAGAAGGGGCTAAGCCATTCAAGCAGAAGCTGAGATAGATGAATACTATGTTGCTACCTATCATGGAGAAAGAGGTGAAAAAGTTGTTGGATGCCCGAATCATTGTCCCCTTGAGATATTCCGATTGGGTGGCCAATCTGGTTCCAGTGAGAAAGAAGAGTGGGTAAATCAGACTCTGTGTTGATTTCAAGAACCTAAACAAAATCTCAAGGAAAGACAATTATCCCCTGCCCAACATGGAGCACATATTGTAGAAGGTCACTGGCGCATCTAGGATATCCATGATTGATGGTTTCTCTGGCTACAATCAGATATCAGTCATGCCTGAGGATAGAGAGAAGACAGCCTTCACCACTCCTTGGGGAACATTCATGTATGCCAAAATGCCTTTTGGATTGATGAATGCAGGAGAAAATTTTCAGCGGGCCATGGACATAGCCTTCATCGGAGAGAAGGACCAGTTTGTGGTAATATTTCTAGATGACATCACGGTCTTCTCCAGGATGGATAAGGAACACTGTTGTCACTTGAAGAAGGTTTTCTTGAAGTGTCGAAGGTTTGGCCTATCTTTAAACCCCAAGAAATATTTGTTCTCCATGAAGGAAGGGAAGCTATTAGGCCATATAGTGTCAGCGGAGGGAGTAAGAATTGACCCTAGTAGGGTAGAAGTACTTCAGAACTTGTCACTTCCCAGATCTAAAAAAGAGGTTCATGCATTTTTAGGGAAGATTAATTTTCTGAGGAGATTCGTCTCAAATTTTGCTGAGTTGGTGAAACACATCACGACCATGCTCAGGAAGGGAAATGAAGTGAAATGAACTACTGAACCCAGGGAATCTTTTGTCCAAATAAAGAAGGCGTTGACTGAGGCACCTGTGCTAATCAGTCCTGATTATTCTAAAGATTTCCTGATTTTTTCTTTTGCTTCCTGCGATACAGTAGCAGCGGTCTTGTTGCAGAAAAATGATCAAGGGCGAGAGAAACCTATCGCCTTCTATAGTAAGGCATTGAGAGATGCAGAACTCTGGTACAAGATCATGGAGAAGCAGGCCTATGCCCTAGTGAAAGCTCTCAAAGCTTTCAGATTCTACGTCCTGCACTCAAAAATCACTACATACGTTCCTTCAGCCTCTGTGAAGGACATTCTCATGCAGCCTGACGTAGACGGAAGAAGGGGTAAGTGGATCGCCAAGATCCTAGAGTTTGATCTGGAAATCAAGCCCACCAAGTTGATAAAATGGCAGGGTTTATCCAAGCTGCTGGCTGAATCCAATTACGAGGCCTTGGGAATTAATTTCATCAACGAACAAGCTGAGCCATCCAACGAGTATTTCCAGAATGCTTTATCACTAGCAACATGCCCCTGGTACAAATATATCTTGTATTTTCTGCAAGAATTGAGGCCTCCTGATGGAATGGAAAAGAGCAAGGCAAGAGCTCTAAAGCTCAAGGTAGTCAAATATTGTCTCACCGACCAAACTTTGTATTGGAAGGACCCTTTAGGGGTATTTTTAAGGTGCCTGGACCCACAAGAAGCCCAGAAAGTTACGTTTGATTTCCACAGTGGCCTTTGTGAGGGGCATCATTCCTGGAAGACCACAACCCATAAGATCCTCCGAGCTGGGTATTACTGGCCCACTCTATTCCATGATGTCTGCAGAGGAATCAGAGCTTGCATCAAATGCCAGAAGTTCTCGGGTAAGCAGCAGCTCAAATCCCTTCCATTGAAGCCTGTAGTGGTTTCAACACCCTTTCAGCAATGGGGGTTGGACTTCATCGAAGAGATTCATCCTCCCTCAAGTGGCCAGCATAGATGGATCCTCACTGCGACGGATTATTTCACCAAGTGGATAGAGGTTGTTCCCACCAGGAGCGCTTCCCACAAGGTAATCATTGGGTTCTTGGAGGACCTCATCACAAGGTTTGGCTGCCCAAATAAGATTGTCACCGATAATGCAGCTGCTTTCGGGTCTAAACCACTAGCCAAGTTCTGTGAACAGTTCGGGATCAAACTGATTCACTCCACCCCATATTATCCACAGGGCAATGGTCTAGCAGAGTCCTCCAACAAAATCCTGATAAGGATCATCAAAAGACTGTTGGAGGATAACAAAAAGGCTTGGAACTCGAAGCTGAAATTCTCTCTATGGGCTAATCGGGTAACCACAAAGAGATCTACAGGCACCTCCCCTTTCCAGTTAGTATACGGAGCAGAGGCTGTCCTCTCTTCTCAGCTGGCCATTCCTGTAGCAAAATTATTTCAGGATTATCAAGAAGAGCCTAATGACATGGTCAGAAGGATTCATCAACTCGTAGAAGTCCAGCAGGTCAAAGAGCAGGTGATGATCAGGGTTCAGGACCATCAACAAAGGATCAAGCGGGTTTTCGGTAAGAAAGCCAACAAGGAGGAGTTCCAAATAGAAGACCTGGTACTAAAATGGGATGCTCCTAAGCAAGATAAGGGCAAACACGACAAATTTGAAGCCCTGTGGATTGGGCCTTTCAAAATCTCTGAAGTCTTCTCAAATAACACATATCGACTACAAGATTTGGAAGGCGAAGAAGTTTTCAGCAGCCCAGTAAATGGGCATTTTCTTAAAAAGTGTTTTGTCTGAGCCTTCAGTGGTTCCTACATTTTGTAAATATTTTCCTTTCTGTTCTTTTCTTTTACTTCTATTTGTTTCGGCTTAGTAAATGACTCCATAACCCAACAACAAGGCACTGGAACTGCAAAATGAGTCCTTAGAGCATCACAGGGATGACTCTATCCCCCATGGAGTCTAATGTTAGAAAAATTTCTTGTCTTTGGTATCAAGATACACAGGTTTGCAGGTTTCTTGAGGAGTGCCCCAGAGCAGCGCATAAAGGAAGTCCTTTTGGACTGGAAATCAAGCGAGCGGGCACTTCGTGCTTCAGCAGAAAGAGTTCAGCGACAGAGCCGAACAGTGATTGATGGGTAATTGCAGAGTAACCAAGCCGCGTCAAGAATAGCACTTAAAGTTTGAAGGAGGACAACGGTCGAGATCCTTCGGGAGGCACTCGCGAAGTTACGAGGGCCATTGATCGCGGTCAATACAAGCACTTCAGTTATTTTGTGAGCTCGAGGTTCGTGAGTTTGAAGGGTGAACCATATCCCTTTTGGTTGCGCGAAGCTCCGAGTTACGAAAGGTGCCCGGAGGAGGTCAACCTTCGCTGACCATCACGTCTCGAGACTTCGTGAGGAAAGAATGCTAATGTTCAATGCTCCAACTCGCGAGGCCGCGAAGTGCGAGAGGTTAAAGTTGGGCCCACAGCAGCGTCGGGTGAATTTAGGACCGTCAGATTTGAAGGACGTGTGTCACTCAATTGGGTCGTCTCGGCGTTTCGCCCATCGCAGCTCCAAAGTGAAAAAGGCAACGCTATTATGCTCCGATGCACGAGATGCCAAGGAATTCCCGGATCCGGGCCCACCGAGGTATCGGGTATGTTCTGAGCCGTCGGATCTGAGGAAACGCGTGGCACCAACTCAAGCTACTTCGACACTTCGCTCAGCGTGATTCTAAGATGCATGGATCAGCTCCTCTTTATGCGCGAACACCAAAATCACTTTGGGATATATATAGGGTCGTGGCCCGCAGTCGTTTGGGAAGGAAAGGAGCTATGCGAGAAGGGGGCCAAAAGCATCGAGTCTAATCTCTGAGCCGATTGTTCAATCTTCAGGTATCATCTGATGCGATCTCGCTCCCGGCTTTCGCCTGAAGTAAATGAAGACGAGAAGGGGTAGGTGAAACCTCCCCTCATACATTAAGCGTAAGGTATGGAAAATCTGGCAAGTGGTCCACTCGAGAGAATCCTGTGTACCCAGTTCCTCAAAGAAGCCATGCCGAAGTATGCAAAGAGACAAAAAAGACTGCACACACTAGCTCAACACTTAATAGCTCAACTACCCTCCCCCTGCAGGGGCCATGTGCAATTAAGGTGGAGACAAACAGAGAAAGACTATCCGAATTTGACTGAAAAGACACCAAGCCTTGGGTGTCTAAGCACGCCTCTGTTGGGCGAATTTTCCTGAGTATATAGACTCAGTCTTTGTAATTTTGTAATCTATCGATGGTTGAGCAAAGCTCCCGGTTGTAAATTTTTAATGAAGCACTGTTATTCTGTTATGCATAAACTTTGGAGACTTCTTACCTTATGAATGCCAGTTTCTTTCATATCTTTGTTCACATTGTGTTAGAGCAGCTCGGAATTGGAGGATCCAGTCGAGCTGTAACTATTATAGGATGATGTTGTAATGGATCACTATAATAGTTACAGAGCCTCTAATAAGTTCCTATGATTTCTTTAACGTTGAATGACTTGGAATTGGAGGATCCAGTCAAGTCTTCTATTCAGTTCCTTGAGGCCCTCAACCAGGAGGATCCTGCATTCAGAGTTTTTCCCCTACAAACTGCTACAAGCCTGTTGCCCAAAGCTGTTTTTTCACCCTTCTTACCAATTCTTCCACCTGCTCACCTTTTAATCAACCCAGTGGCTGAAGTTGGGATTCCAGACCTCCTTCGTTCTTTACGTACCAGAGACAGTCCCTGAGTTAGAGTGATATCTTCTCGAGTCTTTATCTCCATTCGGTCAGCCCTTTATAAACAAATCGTGACATTAAACTGATGGGTGTTGGGCTCTGCTCCTGCAAGCAATCCAGGAGTGACTTCCGACGCTAACACCGTCGAAGATGTCTAAGTTTGACTTTGGTCCAAAACTTCTTCATGAAATTTTGTAAAGAAAATGACTCTTTGGTGAATTGGAATGCAATAAAGGACTTCTTCATGTCTCATCTATCTTGATTATCATCTTAGTGTCCTTACTTCTATCTTTACATTGATTTCAGCAACTATTATATTCAGAAAATCATATAAATAATGAATTTTCCAGCAAGCTTTTATTTAAAAAAAGACTAGCCTAAGGACTTGTAGTCAATACTTGTGAGTTAGGATATTAATTTTGATGGCTATAAACATAGGGTGATATTCCCATCTATTTTTCTTTAGCCAAGCAGAATCTGAAAATTCTTGAGTAAGATCATTTCATATCTTTTCCTCAACATTTATTTGGCGAACATACTGGGGAGATCTTCAATATCTCTCTGGTTAATTTTAATACTCGATTATCATCAAATACATCTATTTTTTTTATATTGATTCTTTGACTGTTTTATTTCTTAATGACTGTGCCTGTTGCAAGGCAGCCCAATATTGAGCCCAGTATTCAAGATTAGACCAACATTTCTTTGAACCTATTTAACACCATTTTAGACACTGCCAATACTCGTGTTGAGCTTAATCATTCATGGGAGGCAATTGAATGAGATATTAGTGCTCGAGAACAATTGGAAGCTAGACACAGACAACCTATAAATCATCAATAACCTTCTTGTTTCTTCAATTTTGGCCTTTCTTTCATGTCCTTAGACTCTCGTGTTTCTAGAATAAGAAGAGACTTATCACCCAAAACTAACCCTATTTCTGAAATAGGAAGAAGTAATGTTATGTTATCTACCCAACAAAGTTCTCTAAGGAGAACTTTGTCTGATTATTCCAGCTCGTCTTTCTTTCCCCCATCTATCATCCACAAGATGGCATCTAGTGGTGGCTCTAGTGGCATGGGAAGTGCTTCCTCTTCTCAGTATTCATATTTATCAGTGATTGGTAGCTTATATAGCCACCATATCCCTATCCAATCTACCACAAAACCCACCAAAGTCATTAAAAAATATGGGCTTTTTCAGTTTAAAGAAGATGCCACAACCACATTGTGGCATGTGTCCTCTCCTCTCAACCTAGCACCTAGTACTCATCCACTTCCTAAATTCAAAGAACATCTTCCTAGGTTTTCATGAAATAACATTGTCACTACAATCGAACACCTGGTGGAATTTTCTAATGCTTGTCACAACATAGGAGCCAATGATAATGATACTTGCATGCACTTATTCGTCAATTCCTTGGAGGTAAATGTTGTGGCCGATTTATTTGACCTTCCTCCTAATACTCTGGATACTTGGGAGGATTTACTATACTAGTTCAAATCCACTTATGGGCAATCTAAAATCCCATCCAAGAAGTTACGGGAATACAATAAGATTGCCTATAAGGATGGTGAAACCATCAATTCCTTCAACTTGTGTTTCACTAAGTTATACAATCAGATCCTTGAACTCATTCGACCCCATAACCAAGCCACTTTCATGCATTACTACAATGAATTACCTTCCCCCTATCATCATAGGCTTGAGGAAAAATCCATTGATAATCTTGGTTTCGCTCCACATACTTGTTTAGAGTATGAAGAACAACCTGAAAAAACAGGTCTTCCTCAGGGAGAATCGGTTAAACAGACAGACATGTCCACTCTCTTACAGCTAATAAAATGCATGAATAATCGTATGATAGCATTTGAGCAAAAGGGGATTGTCTCACCTCTCACCCCTGGAGCTCCATCCTCTTCTGCACCTCCCTTTAGAAACCCAATTGAAAATAATTTCCAGCCTAAAGATATATTGCCTCGAAGTTGGTGTAACTTCTTCGAGGAACACAATGAGGAAGCCACATGTGAAGTAAGGAAGAGTGCCAGAGATAAGATCTTTGGTAAAATACCAGAAACTCTTATCGTTGTCCTAAATTTTGTAGAGCCAGGAGATTTCATGATCATCAATACTAGGAACAAAGCCTATGGTCCCAAGGGAAAATTTGATCCTCCCCACAATTCTTCTAGCCCGAGCTCATCCTCACCCACTACTACTGTTCAGGTTCCTAAGGTTCCTGACAGTCAAGGAACTACGTCCCCTCTCCCCTCTTCCAAGTACAATATCTTGAATTAGTTGGACAACATCAAAGTAGATGCAACCCTTATAGACATGGTTGACGTCCCTGAACAACATATGCATCTGAAAAAATTCATGGAAGGAAAAGATTCCATTGTAGCCAATCTCTCTGAAGAGGTGAATGAAGAGAACTCATCTGTAAATAAGGTAGGTGTGGATAGCTTTAGGTACCCTGTAAAAAATACCCCTTTTTATATTTTTGTAAAAATCACAGATAAGATTGCCCATTGTTGCCTCATTGATGGTGGTTCGGGCCCAAGTGTGATGTCGAAGATTATTATGGAAGATCTAGGTGTATCTTGTACAAACGAAAATGCCAGGAGCATGATCTCCTATAATAGTCTACAACAAACAAACATAGGTGAGATTAAAGATGTGACCTTATTTTTGTACGCACACCCTGAAATAAGGACAATCGTTAGCATTCAAGTAATTGATATGCCAGTAAGAAATTACTCAATCATATTGGGAAGATATTGGAAATCCTTAACGGGTGGATACCTCTCACTCGATGGAACACATTTCTCCATTCCTCAGAATGGTAAAAACATTATATTCCTTAGAGAGGGAAGGATTTCACCTTACATAGAGAGTGTCCCATAGCCTAATGTAAACTATATTGAAGAGGACCTAGGAGTGTATTCCATCTTTGTTGAGGAGGATAACATTCCCTTGCAACAAATTGATTTAGATGATGGTATGTGGCACATGCACTTTGATGGTTCATGCTCCAATAAAGGTAACGGAGATGGAATTATCTTGATTTCTCCTGTAGGAAAAATCCATAACTTTTCTTATAGGTTAGAGTTTGCTAGCATGAACGATGTCACTGAATTTGAAGCCTTGTTACTGGGCATTGAGAACGCCTATAATCTTGGTTGTGGTCACCTTTCGGTTTTTGGGGATTCTGAGTTTGTTGTGAACCTTGTACATAAATTTTACTCTCCTAGCAACAAGTTGATGAAGCAATACACCCAAACTATTTGGGTGCTTATCTCAAACATTTTATCTTTCAACATCACTCATGTTAGGAGGGAGTTAAACTCAATGGAATATCGGTTAGTTGTCTCTGCAACTTCTCCTAATCAACAACTTTTGCTTCATATTCCTGATTGTACTTTTGAACCTCTATATCATCCGCATATCCTTGACATTATAGAATCTTGGTAGGTTTTCCCTTAATATGAGAGCATTTGTACTTTCATTCAAAATGAACCTCTTAAACCTAAGAGAATTATATCCTTGGAAGACAACAAGATTCCTAAGGGCCTGACTCCTCTAGAGAGTTCATTTTCATTGAGTGATGTAGGAAATAAGGAGAAACAAAGAGAAGAGGAGTCAAGAAGGAAGGTGGGTGAAATCATCCCCTTGAACATGGGGGCACTCGAAGCTTCAAGGAATGTTAAAATAGGTTATCGATGTTCCGATGAAGAATAAATGAAGTTTGCCACGTTACTTGGTGAATTTCAGGATGTTGTTGCTTGGTCTTATGAGGATCTTCGTGGTTTTGATCCTGGTCTTATACAACATGCTATCCCCATCAAGGAAGGCATGAAACTAGTTACACAAAAACAAAGACCTATTAATTCTACATTTAAAGCAACTATTCAAGGGGAGTTGGAAATTTTCTTGAAGGCTGGGATCATTTTTCCGATCAAGTACCCTGAATGGGTTCCCAAATTGGTATCTGTTACGAAGGCCACTGATCATATTATAACTTGCATTAATTTTCTAACATTCAATCATGCTATTATGAGAAATCCTTTCCCTCGTCTTAATATGGAAATGATTATGCAGCAGGTTGTAGGGTCACAAATGAGGCCCTTACTTGACAGTCTTTTTGGTTATAATCAAATCAAGGAAAAAGGGGCATATGCTCACAAAACCATTCTTATCACCAATTGTGGTATCCTGACTTATAAATGCATTCTTTCTAGCTTACCGAATGCAAGTACCACTTTTAAAAGACCTATACAAACAACTCTTGATGAATTGATCAATATCCATATCTATCTTGATGATCTGATTGTATACATTAAAGGGTTGATAATTATCTCAAAGTTTCAAGTGTTATTTTTGGGTCCTTTCAAAATTTCTTTTGTCCTGGATACTAACTCTTACATTCTAAGGGATTTACAAGAGAAATTGTTTTCCTACAGCATTATCGGTTCTCACTTGAATCATTACATGGGACCAACGTGAAAAATTCTAACGTTGTTTGGTTTTTCTGTATACTAATAGCCTAGATGTGCTTTCAGTTTTTCACTATTTTATTTTCTGCTTTATGGTAGTTTGACTTCTTATTTTATTTTTTAAACATTTCTTGCTACTTTTTCATTTCTGTCATTTTATTGTTGTTGTTTTAGTTTTGCAATTTTATTTCTGTCATGATTTTGTTGCTTACCATCTTTTAGTTGATTTGGTCAAAAATAAGGTGTTGGATCAGTTCTGCTACATCGAAACTCTTGCAAGGAATTGGTAGTCAATAAAAATCAAGCTTACATAGTTGTTACGATGTTTCCCCCTGAAAGCACCCTTGAATTTGTTATTTGCTTCCACTGTTGTCTAGAAAGAATTTTTTGGGTTATCTTCCACTTCTGCTTCCTTCTTTTTTCATCCATTTGAGAATTTAATAGAGCAAGTCCATAAATTTTCTACTTGAAGTTAAGATCCAATCTCGGTTGAAAGATTATGCACATAGTGGTAAAATCCCTCATACTTAACACTTTTCATGAGTTATTCCCAAATTCCCTATCATTTTTCCATTAAAGTCGCTCACTTCCCCCTGTTGCATAATCATTCTGGTTATATCTTCTTGATCTACTGTTCTTGGTTTGCAAAACCATGAGTTCTGAGTTCTAATATATTGAAAACAAATTTCCCTATGGAGTCGCCAGTTTGTTGACGATTAAAAATGAAACGAAATTTTATGCTCACAAAGTATTGCTAAAGCCTATTATTATAAGCTAAAGATATATCTATAATACTAGTAGGTGGGACCCCCTTGTAGATTGGAGGATCATATCTGGTTCTTATTTGATGTTATGTTGTTGTTGGACATTGCTTACATATTTGAGTATGATTGATGTCAAATTTTGGTTCTATTCGCAACAAACTGGTGATGGAAAATTCATGCTATGTGTGAGTGTATTTAATTTAAACTCTCACATCCATGTCACAAAGGCTTACATGAACTATTATTTTTATTGCGCCATGATCTATTATATGTTACACCTACACAAAACATGTGTTAGTCATGAAAAATAAATATGGAGAAAAAAAAATCTAAGCAAGAAATTAAAACTATGCTACTATGCTACACTACATACATTGAAGTTAAAGGATTGTTGTTAGTCCTAGCTAATGGGGTTAGTGGCTATATGATTTATTGAGCTATATGGAAATGCATGCGATATGTGCTATAGTATGGTTGGCAGTGGTTAATGTGGCATAGGGTGGCGCTCTTGGAAATTAGTGGATGTTGATTCGATACATGGTTTAATTGAATGAATTAATGGATTAGTGGGCTGGCGTGTACTAAGGAATTGAATGACTAGAGGATGGAGGCTGTTATCACCATAACAAATTTTAGATAGGATCCAAGTCTCAAAAATTTAGTGAAGAGCTACATCGCTATGTAAGCGTGATAGTTTGGAGGATAAGGTCACATATGGAGGCATATGGAAAAATGTAGCGAAGACGCGGGGGTGATGGGACCCGGCCAACCAAAGATCTCAGATGCCACAGATCAACAGTCAACAATCATATCAGGCAATGAAATAGCGCAAGAGTTAATTGTTTGAGGGAGGGTCGGGGAGAATACCATGGTTTCATTCTATGGATGCGTGGCACCCTCAGAGACACATCGAGGCAAAAAGCGGTATACTCAAAATCATTCTTTCCAACCCATGATATCGAAAGTTGTTGAGACCCAGTGGACCGTAGATCTTGGATCGGCCTAGATCGAAGACCAAGACACATATCAAGCATTGAAGTGGCACGGAGGATAATTTTTTGAAGGTGGACTGGGAAAAATACCATGGTTTCACCTCGAGGACACGTGGCGCCATCAAATGCATATCAGGGGGAAAAGTGGGTAGACTTGAAACCACCCAAGCTCACCTCGATGTCACGTGTTAAAAAATCATTTGATATATGTCTATAGCATACAGAAAGGGAAGAGTTAACGAATTATCCAGTCACATCAATATTGTTTCTCAAGTACTTTACGCCATGCAACATTGGGTAAGCACCACCAAAGAGACAATCCGAAGGCTCATCATTCGAAACTGACAACTGAATGTGATAGGCTGTAGTTCAGACAAGTAATTTCATCAGTAATCTGTGATTAAGCACTCAATGACAATCATCCTCCAAAAAATAGATAAATTTATCCTGTTTGGAGCAATCAATATTCCATTTTGAACGAAGTAATTAACAAGATCAACTTCCTAATTTCTGTATGATTAAGGAAGAGAAGTCTAAGTTTTTTCTGCAAAATTGGGAAAAATGGATAAAGTTGATCAAGAAACCCCCAGTGAACTAGCATTTTCAACTAATATGGAGAATTCATCAATGAATAAGAAAGAGAGTTTGGTTGCAAAGATATTAGCAACAAAATTCCATACAGATCCTGCAACAGAACCAGAAGTGGACAAAGAGATCAAATTATATCCTAGCATAAGGTATTTAATCATCAATGGATACGTAGACGAGCGCTGCAAGTGAGCAGTAAAGAGGAAGCGGAGAAATCGACAGAAAACAGGAAACAGACCTGAAGCGGCTAAGAGCATTGGGGAAAACCAACTAGTTTGGTTGAGCACTCTAAAGGAAGAAATCACATATCTGGAATAAGTTCTCAGGTTGAATTAAGTACATTTCAGAAAAGTTTTGTAATTATATGGACATGTGGAATTCAACGAAAAACCTTGGATATGTCAATCTTGTTTATAACACTCCCTATAAAGTAGGAGAAAAATTGTTATACATTACTCCTTTTTGTAACTGATCTCTATCTTTAGAACTATGGGGAAGTTGAATCATTTTGAATCCTACATGTAAATATTCTATATATATATATATCATTCCAGGGATAAAGAAAGTATGGAGAAAAGAGGGGCCTGCTCTCTTAGCAGGAAGACTTTGTAAAATCTTGGAGCTAAAGTGAATATACAATGTAGAAGCAAATTTTTGAAATGTTTATGAAAAGATTCTAATTGGATGTGATATGAGTTATGTCTTCTTTCGTAGTGTGTATTTCTTGTGTCTTTGAAAACCCATTTACAATTTCCTCTTTTAAATTGGAAAGTTAAAAGTATGGAATTCATCTGATGATGCTCTAGACTTAGCAATTTAAATTCATGTATGTATTTCTTCCTAACTAATTCAAAATTCATTTTAATATGCTCTGATGCAGTTATGTGTTTTCCTTTTTCCTCTTTCACCATGAAAATTTCAATTTAAACTCGGACTCATTGCCTCATTTAACCTTTGCCTCTTGATAGTTCCAATGATTTTTCACTACTTTATTCATTTCTGACTCCATAACCCAAATGTCACCACCATTTGTTCAACAACTTTACAATACCCCCCAAAACAAACCAAATCTAGCCAATGATTTCCAAAGAAATATCAAGTGACACGAGAGAGCCCTCTCTGAGTTGAGAAAAATAGTGCCTCAGCTCTAAATATAGTTGAAATAGTTACCTCTGTCATTTGTCTTATCAGTCGGACAAAATTTACAGAGTGCTAACATTTTGGCGTTATCGTCGGGGACAAAATTGAAAAATTTTCCCTAGGAAAGAACGACATGGCCGATTTATAAGGTATGAGAGAAGCAGACACTTAGGCACATATGGATTGTATTCTTTCTCTAGCGACTCCACACATCAAAAAATCAGTTCGAAGGTGATTCCACTGGTAGAAGAATCCAGAAATTTAAATTTTCAATGGCGACTCCACTCTTAATGCAAAATCCATCTTCCAAAATATTATTGGTGACTCCACTCAAGCTTCAAATTTAAATCAGAGAATCCACTAGAATATGAGACCCCTTGATAGAGGTATGAAAAATATTTATGGAAGAAAACAAGTACTTAAAATTGAATTTTTTTCCAAGGCATTTTATTGTTTGTTATAAGTTTCCTTTGGTCTTTTCCTGAACATGTTAGACAAATTTTTCTTTACCTTCTGCATGCAAATTATGATCATGACAATCTTGAAATTATATATCCTCCTCTTAAATTTATACATATATCTCCTCAGTTTATCATTGGTTTTGATAAAAATATCCCATCTAATCCATGTGATAACTATGACCAAGTTGATGAGCCCAATGAAGCCAAGGATGATATTTCACCTCCTGTACTTGATCCAACATCCTCCAAGACTCAGCATAGATACAGATCCTTGAATATACCCCAATTCATTCATGATTTTCCTCCAAAGTACTATAAGTACCTACCTGTGTTTGATGGGGAACCTAATGCCATCTCAGCTGAAAAACACATCCAACGGTTTGAGCATTTTATAGATTTGTTTGAGATTGACCATGATGATGTTTGTATGAGGGCCTTCTCTCAATCCTTGAAAAGGGACACCAAATATTGGTTTAAACATTTGTAGCTGGAGATAATTATATCATGGGAGGAATTGAAGAATGTCTTTTTCAAGTTTTGGGAAAAGAAGAAATCTTTGGATTTACAGCTTACAGAGTTCTATGCCTTAAAAAAGAAGAGCAATGAAACTATTTCTATATTCAGTAGAAATTTTTCTAGTATCTATTACAATTTTCCCAAAGAAATTCAACCCACTGAAGTTGCTGCCATGCTCCATTATGCAACTACTCTTCATCCAGATTTGTCTTTCCTCCTGATGGAAAGAAGACCTAAGTCCTTACAACAAATGTTCAATGATTCACAGGAGATTCAACACAATATCCAAGCATGTGAATGTAGCCTAAATGATGGGTTGGATATTCAAGAATATGAGAGAGAATATGAACAAGAAAAGATTGATTGGAATCTTTAACATCGAGTCGATAATATCATAGCTTCTCTTGAAGTTTTCAATGCTCATGATTTTGCAAGAGATTATATTCCACTTGTTGAAAAAGGAGGTGCTAGTTTAACTCCTTATCCATTCCAGAATAAGCAAAGGACTGATTGTTTTATGTATTCATTTATAGACAATCAAGAAGATGAAGCTGCAAGTCAGCCTGTTGAAGAGCAGGTTGATGTTCCAAGTTTTTTCTTGTTAGATGATATTGTAGATGTTGTTGATTTTCCTATATATGATAAATATGATGATGATTGTGATGTTGACTTCCTGGAACAACTAGTTGTATGTTCTCCATCAGAAAACATTCCTTTTTAGAAGTGTAATGAGATCAATCAACCTACATATCATAGTTACAAAGAAGAAAGTATGGAATCAACTAAAGGGAATTATTTTCCTTTATGATTTTCTGCATTTAAATTGTTGAAAGAAAATTCTAAGATCATCATTGAAGCAAATGAATGTGTGATGATTCCAAATCAAACTAATTCACTGGAACAAATTGAAAAGATATTGCAGCAATCTTCTCATGTGTTTGATGACCCTGTTACTTGTTATATAGAAAATCTTGTCAGTTCAAAATTGCAGCGATTGGTCGAAGATAAATATGAAAATGAGTATGTTAAGCAATCCAAAGAAATTGAAAAAAGTCCCTATGACAACAGTGAAGAAAATGGAGGTTTTGAATTAGGTGAAAGAACCTTGTCATTATGTTTTTCTTCTTTCAAATTGCTGAAGAAAAATGTTTATAATGTTTCAAATAAGAACTCCTCCAAGCATGATATTAAATATGAAGAAAGCAGTGGACTTGCAAATGAAAACCATCTTCCATTATGCTTTTATTCCTTTGAATTGTTGAAAGCAAATCATGAGGTAGCAGAGGAAGCAGGGAAGTTTGACTGCATTCAAAGTAACATTGTTTCACACAAACAAATTATTATCAGTAAGGAAAATCAACAATGTTCAGATACATTAGATGATAAAATGGTCGTCTACATGGGGGTTATTTCAGTTTAGCATTGCAGAATGCACTCAGCCACCAGCTTGAAAATGAAAATGAAGTTGATCAAGAAATTGTTGTTAGAGATCATTCCCCTAAAACTAATTTCCAGCAAGACAAAGTGTTTCAAAGTTGTCTCTCTTCCCCTGAGAATGATGTAGTGGATCAATTTCTAAGTGACCTAAGCAGAGATGAAGTTTTTGAAAATACATCCATGGAAATTCTGAATTGTGAAATAATTTATTATGATAGATTTCCACACTCGCTAGAAGACTCGAAGCAGGAATTTACTTCCACTCATTCATTATAAAATCAGAGTGAAAATCCTCAAGAAAAATCCCAGAAGGTTGGTGAAACCACATCAGTATTATTTAATGAACACGAAGTTTGTTTTTCTGACTTAGATACTGAAAAGGAAAAATTATTTCATGTGTTTCATGATCCCATGGCACGTTATATGGAGAATTTTTATAATCAAAATCTACAGATGATAGTGGGTTGCAAACTTAAGGATAAAGGGAGTGACGAATTGATGTCTGTATAAAATATGGGTCTCTTTACACCTAACGATGTTCTTCAGCCATGGTTGTCTTATAGAAACTATTACTTCCATATTTCTTAGCAAACCTATCAGTTTCTTAATGGAGATCAATAGGTTAAATCGCATGAAAACAAGAATGCAGTGGAAGGGGTGAAACATGATAGTTGTTTGTGCATGTTTTAGAAGATCCATTTAAATTTTTGTTGGAGGAAGTAAACAGTCCAAATGTTTTTGATTTTTTGAGATTTAGATTTATGGATGAAATTTTGAATCAATTATCAACAAAAAATCTTTGGAACAAGCAAGTGCAAAGAAAACAAACAGTGGATAAAATGTTGTCTTGGCTACATTGAAATTATGATTTCACTTGCTTGGTAGTTCATTTCAGTAGTTAGGGTAGGTAGGAGTGTCCGGATAATCTTGTTGGTCAAACATTTTTCAGTTTGGATTTCTAGTATTGTGTACAGTAAGATTTTAGCGGTATAGTCAGTGTTCAGTATCCAATTGAGAGCAGTGTGCAGAGTTTGGTTTTCAACAAACACTGGTGATAGGTCAGAGCAGGGTACACACACATGTTTTTGGAATTTCCCAATGGATTAGGCACCGGGTCTACAATTCTTTGCTACCTCTCAGGGAGGATAGCATCCCTAGTTGGAGCCTATGTTATCACCATAACAATTTTTAGATAGGATCCAAGTCTCAGAAATTTAGCGAAGAGCTACATCGCTATGGAAGCATGATAGTTTGGAGGATAAGGTCACATATGGAATCATATGGAAAAATATAACAAAGACGCCGAGGTGATGGGACCCGAACAACCACAGATCTCAGATGCCACAAATCAATGGTCATCAATCATATCGGGAAATGAAATAGCGTGAGAGTTAATTGTTTAAGGGAGGGCCGAGGAGAATACCATGGTTTCATTATGTGGACATGTGGCACCCTCAAAGGCACATCGGGGCAAAAAATGGTCTACTCAAAATCATTCTTTCCAACCCCCGATATCGAAAGTTGTTGAGACCCGGTGGATCGTAGATATTGGAGCAGCCTAGATTGACGACCAAGACACATATCAGGCATTGAAGTGGCGCGGAGGATAATTTTTCGAAGGTGGGTCGGGAAAAATACCACGGTTTCACCTCTAGGACACGCGGCGCCATCAAATGCATATCAGGGGGAAAAGCGGGTAGACTGGAAACCACCCATGTCGAGCTGCAGATATACCATGTAAATCAACATTTAATTGTTAACCCGGGAAGGTAGACTTAGAGGAACCAGCACAGGAAATGCAGGGCTGAAGAGGGGGTTTAAAGGATGCCAAGCTACTCTCTG